>VXBC01005902.1:192684-204231 GCA_013399945.1 Ploceus nigricollis | reverse complement strand
CAGTTAAAAATGTCTTCACATTGTACATGTGAAAACAGACTCACAAGAGCCATCAGTCAATGACCCATTGCAGTTCTGGGTAGCACAGAGAATTTCTAGAAGCCCTTTTTGTGAATTTATCCCTCAAATGATGAAGCATGTACAATAAGCAATGCACTGAATCTAGTATTGGCATCTCTAAAAATCATTGCATCTATCCATGGTATTCTTCACAGTGCCTGTTTCTGATTTTCTTACTTCAGTTTTTTCTTTTCTTTTTTTAACTATTTTTTTGAATTGTAATCATTTTGAGCAGCAGTTCTGGGTTTTGAACAGCCGTTTGTCTCTTCCTTCTGAATGATGTCCTAACAACCAACCACATCCAAAAATTAAAGCAAAAAATTGTATTTAAGCACTTCTGATAAAGAGTAACTGTACTGATCTTCAATTTTTTTTGTTGTTATTTTTGTTCTAGCTATCCTAGGTTGTAAGGTATTTGAGGTGAGGGTTATTGGTTCATAACACCAAACTGACATTATTATTACTANAAGGACATGGACCTGTTGGAACAATCCGGAGGAGGTCAGGAAGATGACCCTGTGAAAACAGCTTGAGAGAGTTGGGGTTCTTCACCCTGGAGAAAAGAGGTCTCTGGGGAGATCTTCTAGCACCTTCCAGGACCTAAAGAGGCTACAAGAAAGCCGGAGAGGGACTTCTTACAAGGGCGTGTAGTGATAAGACAAGGGATATTGCTTTTAAACTGAAAGAAAATAGGTTAGAGTAGACATTAGAAAGAAATTCTTTCTGTGGGGGTGGTGAGGCGTTGGCAGAGGTTGCTGAAAGAAGCTGTGGGTACCCCATCCCTGACAGTGCTCAAGGCCAGGTTGGATGGGTCTCTGAGCAACCTGATGAAAGGTGTCCCTGCCAATGGCAGAGGGTTTGGAATAACACGGTCTTTAAAGTCCCCTCCAACCCAAACCATTATATGATTCTATTATTTCATTTTTCAATTATTTTTTATATCCCCCCCAACAGAATAGGACCCTATAAATTCAACAGGTTGTAAACCTAGTGCATGGGAAAAATGTGGACTGAGAAATGGAGCCATTGGCAGCCAGGAAATGGAGCCTGTTCAGTGACCTCCCATGATACCAAGACCTTGGTGGTTACAGACTTCTCCCAGGAGCAGAACATGGTCTGCTGTCTATAGAGTAAGAAAATGGGCAAGTTTCATAAAAGCAGAACCTCTGCATTGCAGTTGTGGTACCTGCTATATTCTTTTTGTCTACTTAGCTCTCATCCACAGTCCCAGGGGTTTGGTGCTAAGGCATGTTTCAGAGCAGTTTTTTGGAGGGAGCGCTCAAGCTGAAATGCTGTGCTCTCAGCCATGAAGAGAGATTTTCTCATGCCCTTCTCTTAATAGCTAAGGTCATTTCAGCTGGATGCATCTGGCTGCTTTTTCATCCCCACCAACAACCACTGTATGGTCACACGCAGTAGCAAGGCCTTCAGCACTGTGTCTCACAACATCCTTGTAGGCAAACTCAGGCAGTGTGGGCTGGATGAGTAGGCAATGACACAGATTGAGAACTGGCTGAGTGTCAGATCCCAAAGGGTCATAATCAGTGGCACAGGGTTTAGTTGGAGGCCTGTCACTAGCGGTGTCACCCAAGGTTCAGTACTGGGCCCAGTATTATTTACTTTACTCCTCAGTGACCTGGAGGAAAGAGCAGAGGCCTCCTCAGGGTGTTCACTGATGACACAAAGCTGAGGAGTGGCTGATACCCCAGAGGGTTCTGTGCCCTTCAGAGGGCCCTTGACAGGCTGGAGAGACGGGCAGAGAAGAATTGTCTGAAGTTCAACAAAGGCAAGTGCAGCGTCCTGCACCTGGGGAGGAACAACCCCTGGCACCGGTACCGGCTGGGCCCGACCTGCTGGAAAGCAGAAGGACAAGGACCTGGGGGTCCTGGCGGACAACAAGCTGCCTATGAGCCAGCAGTGCCCTTGTGGCCAGGAGGGCCAAGGGTGTCCTGGGATGCATTAGGAAGAGCGTTGGCAGCAGGTCAAGGGAGGAGATCCTGCCCCTCTGCTCAGCCCAGGTGAGGCCTCATCTGGAGTGCTGTGCCCAGTTCTGGGCTCCTCAGTAAAAAAACCCATGGAGCTCCTGGAGTGGGTCCAGCAGGGAGCTACAAAGGTGATCGAGGGACTGGAACATCTCTCTTATGAGGAAAGGCTGAGCAAGCTGGGCATGTTCAGCCTCTAAAAGAGACGACTGAGAGGGGACTTCATCAATGTCTGTCAGTGTCTGCAGGGAGGGGTCAGAGGATGGACCAGGCTCTGCTCAGTGGTGCTGAGCAATAGGACAAGAGACAAAGGGCAGGAACTGATGCATGGAAAGTTCCACTTGAACATGAGCAAGAACCATTGTGGGGGTTACTGCACTTTGGAACAGATGCTCAGAGAGGCTGTGGAGTCTCCCTTACTGGAGACATTGAAGAACCCTCTGGATGCAATCCTTGGCAGTGTGTCCTAGAATGGCCCTGTTTGAGCAGGGAAGTTGGATGGCATGGGCCTGTGTGGTCCTTTCCAGCCTGACCCGTTCTGTGAAATGTGATGGAAGAAAATTCTCAATGTGAGTCAAGGAGCATTTGACAATAATGTTACTGGAATGGAGGGTCAAAGTGACTGTGTTCTCTGAGATAGTTGGATCAGTACATTTTCCTGTGGCTGCAAAGTATTTAAGCACGTGCTGTGGGCTTGAGGGAGAATCAGCACAGCATATTAAGCATTGCCAGGCAGGGGCAGCTCAAACATGCCTGTAGTGGTGGCTATGGGATACCTGAGAAAGAAGATGTTTGGACCACTGAAAGCAAAATAGGCACGAAGTAATATTTCTCTTCTTTTATTCTACCAGTTTCTTGTAATTTAGAAAAATAAGGACTCCTTTATTCAGACAATACATTTAAGAGCTACATATTAAATAAATATAATGATATTGAATCCTACAAGAAGAAGTTTTCTTCTAAACCTGTTTGCACTTTTGACTTGGACTCTAGTGTTTGGCAGTGTGGCTAAATTCTGCACAGGAGTTAGCAACCCGCAACCTGGTTACCCTAGCTCTGATTTATCACCTAATTGTTTTTCTCTAGCTCTGCCAGTATTACTCATTTGTAATTTGCATAATTTGCAAGGCATGTGAACTGGACAACTATAGTAAACTTTCAGAAATCCAGGAATGATGAGACATATTCACAAAAAATAAACCTAGGCCAAGCCTGCTCTTTCTCTGAGGATGTTTGTTTAGTCTGTTTATTTATGTCCATTGGCATGAAAAATCAGCTGATGGGAGGGCCTCTTTAAGAAAAAAACTGAGAAAAACTGTTTTGCAAAGGAGGAAAGCAGTCATCAAACTTGTCTATGTAATTATGGACTATACAGATCTTATATTTACTGAAACAGAGGAAATGGAACAACTTTAAACTACAAGTTTAAAACATGCTTCAGCCAATCCCCAACACAATTAAAATCTATCTTCATTTCTCTTTGCTTTGGCCTTAATTTATGTTTCCACACTTCAGTAACTTCTGGTAGAGAGAAAAGGGTAAGAAGCCTCTCCACAATCCCTTTTTATAGTGTTTCTCTGATTGTTTAGCACTGAATTATCAGGAATTTTTACTTCTGTGTGTAGACTAGCTGAAGACAATGTTAGTGATGGGGAAAAGGGATCATTTTAAAAGAATAAAATTTAGAAGTTTTAGAGGGAGGACAATCTTTACAAATTTACAGTTGATGAAGCATACATATGAACAGGATTGTGGGGAAGGCTGCACTCAGTTAAGACCATTAGCTTATGTTCTCAGAGAGTCTTAAAATGTAAAACCTGGGGGGAAAAAAGGGAAAGAAGAAAAGGCCTCCAAGGACTCCTTATGGGAATCATTATTTTTGCCTCTCTCCCTCCTACAGACACCAGAGGAGTAGCCACTTGTTGTGTGGGGTCAGAAGCTCTGCTCATTACCAAATTGGTAGATAGTATGCTGGGAGGTTAGTCTTTGTTTAATATTGATAGTTGCTGCTCTCCATTGTGTCATGGAGCTTTAGCCTAACCACAGCCACTCAGTGGAAATCCCCAACAGGTAATATTTTCTCTTTCCTTTATTCCTTTGGCATTTATTTTACAAAATAGATAAGTGAGTTGTGGGTTGTTTTTTTTTTTCCAAGTCATTGGTGCAGAAGACAAAAATTGAAGGAGAGGCCACCCCAGGGAAGGACATATTAATCAGATAAATAATTGTACCCCTTCTCTAAGTTCTTATCTTTGGCGCACCGAGCTGGTAATTGGGCCAGGCTCATGGCATTGTGACAAGAATGCATAAGCAGAGGATGGGATAAATCATCTTCTCCTTTGTTGCCTCAGTATAACAAACCCAGTTACCCAGTTTAACACTTGCATCAATTGATTGTTATCCTTTCCCCCAGTGCTCTCCCCTGCATTTAAAATACTGCTGCATATCCTCAAAGAGCTGCTCCAGTGGGTCACCTGCATGGCCACAGTAATTTGGCCCTCTTGCAACATCTCCTCGTCCTCTGCCGCTGGCTTGCAGATCCCTCGAATTCCTATCCAAATTTCTGGGATAACAGGCACTGGAGTGAAGTTGCACTGAGAGATCCCACCCCTGTGTGTGTGTTTATGTGCGTGCCCAGAGGGGTGGGGTGATAAACACTGTTGCTTGCTCAGAGAAGTGGATTCCCCTCTGCGGTGGCTTCTGCCACCCACCGCAGGAAAGTGAAATAATCACAGGAACTCTCAGTGGTGTTGCAGCTCTCTGTGTTGAGGTTTCATGAGCTCCCAGCCAATAGACTTCGCTACACAGCCAGTTTGATTTCTTCTGTTCTTCATTTTTTTCCTCCTTCTTTTTCCCTTCCTTACTTTTTTCTTTTTTTTTTCCCTTTCTCTTTGTTTTCTGCTTTTGGGAGATGACATATTTGTATACTACCTTTTAAAATCTCATTTTGCATTGTAGGACTGCTCAGATATCTGCAAAAAATGTTTGTACTGTACCACAGGATGGGGGAGCTGCAGATGATAGCTTTTGGCAAAATTTCATTTATTTGCTCATTGAGGTGGCCTGAAAAGCCTGATATTCAGGTTTACTCAAAGAGGACCTGAAATGACTCATGGTCCATATTTGACCCCATGTTTGAGGAAGATACCCTCATGACTGTGAACAACCTGTTCAACAGGGCAGCAAAGGCACTGTAAGTAAGGAGCACTTTGAAAAAGGCTTAAAAATTCTGTGTTTTGGCCTCTGCATGGTAAAACTAATTTAATCAATTTCCTTCGTTGTACTAGCCAGACCATAATAATTATCAGTCATGCTTACATAGAAGAATTTATTTTTAAAAAAAGGGAAATTAACAAGAGGCAGAAAACAACTTGATTTTCAGAGGACCGTGAGCAGACTTTGCATAGACAAATGCTGATGCAGTGATGTTGGTGCAACAAGTTTCCAAACAGCCTTTGTTTAGACACCTTTATATAGTTTCCAGATGGAGGAAGGGAGACAAGTGGTCTCTATTTAACTTGAGCATTGTCCCTCAAAATGCCTTTCCACCCCTCAAAAGCGATGGAGAATGGGTGCTTACTGAGGATGTTTTTCAGTTCAATCCTGAGAAACCTGTGAATATGCCATGTAGCACCTGCATTGTTATGCTGCCTGCATAGGTTTCCTGAGCACTTAGGAGTGAAAGATGCCATGAGGAAGGGTGCAGGTAGGGTAGGGTGGTGGTGGTGGAAGTTTAGGAGTTCCCAGAGCCTTTCAAGCTGCCTCGGGATGAAGGAGGAAAAAACTATGAGTGAAAGGGAAAAGTACAAGAGATGGTAAAGGATAAAAGTGTGGGCTAAAAAGGTAAAAGATAAAAGTGTTTACATGTGTTGGGGTCAATACCCATGGAAGCAGTAACAGAAACATGAAAACCTGAATGGTCTCTTACTCTCTTACAGCTGGTAAAGCAAAACCTGTAGGAGACGCACAGAGCTCAGTGCAACAGCAGGAAGCTGTTACCAAAGATTTTCCCAGGCTAGTTCCTAGGAAAGGGCTGTCCTGTGTTCTTGGAGTGGAAACACAGACCTGTTCTGCAGAAAGGAAAAATAATGGAAACAAAAATCCAAGCATTACAAAAATCATCTGAAAATGAAGGCTTTGCAGGAGACAATTCAGAGGAAGTCTGCAAAACCTAGAGAACAGGTATTGCATCATTTCAGCGGGGGGTTAATTTATTATTCCGCATGAGTGGGCACATCACTGCCAGCCAGGAGTCACCCAGCAGAGCTATGAGTCATCCCCTGAAGCAGCCCTCAGCCCAGTAAAATTCATGTCCATTTTCCAGCTTTGCTTGAGTTGTATATCCAGTTGCTCTCATTTTACAAACCAAACCCTAAGTTACTGATTCAAAACCAACAAAAAAAGTGCACACTCTTTCAAGTCTGGGTGAAAATAAATATTGAAATTCTTGACTATGTGACGAGCCTTTCAGACATTTCTTGCTGGTTGAAAGGCTTAATCCTGAAAAGTCCCTACTTTAAAGCACAGTGAAATGGGTCACCCTGGTTATGTCATGCTTCTGTAAATACATATATTGAAAGGTCCCCAAAGCCCAGTACATTAATCTTTTCTATTTATAACTTTGTGAAAATCCTCAGCCCTCACCTTGAAGCCTTCCCATAGTAGGTATCTTTCTGAATTAAACATGATTGCTGATGTCTGAGGTTTTCTTCACCTTGTAGTTCAGCCCTGTCTGACTGGTGATAAATCTGATTTCTCTGACCAGCTACAGTAACAGATCCCTCTGGGTACAGTGGGCTGAGCAGTTTCTTTCCATAGTTATTGTGTGCTGTAATCAAAGGTCACTGTAGTCTGATTAAGAAGACCTTTGCTGTCAGGAGTTTATGGGACTGAATGAACTGCTGAAAAGAAGCACTGTCCTTTTCCAGGATATCTCGTAATGTCTTTTATCTTGCTTTATCATGGCTGGTGGGTTGAAAAAGCAATGATCAACTGTAGGTGAGTTTTGCCTGCCTCAGGACCCAGACTTTTACTTAATGGCAGCTACTGAGAAAAAAAGTGCTCTGAAGAAGGCGTTCCAAGCCAGTTATGAGAAAGCAGCAGGTTCCTTCAGAAGCTTAGCACGTTTCTTGGAGTCTGGGCAACATGACTTGAGGGGCTGGGTCCCACCTTGGAAAACAGTTCCAGTGTGACTGTGTGAGGTCTTCAGATTCAGCTCGCCCCTTCACAGAAGTATTTCCTGATTGATAACTTGATACTGTATTTTCAAAACTCACACTGTAGCACAAATTCCTTCAGTTTGGAAGCAGGCACAACACCCAGTTATTAGACATGAAAACAAAAATTCCAGTCAGCAGTTTGCAAACAGCTGCATATTATCTCTGCAAGAGAAGAAAGGAGCAACAGCAGCCTTTAATTGTTTGAATTTGAGAAACTGATTTTAGAGTAGAATTTGTATTTAGGGATACTTCTAACCAGAGAAACTGGTTAAGTCTATCAAAATTACATTTTCTGGCTGCTTCCCTGTTGTCTAGCCTAAAATGATGGCTCATGGCTAGTGTGGGTTCATGGAAGAGGGCATTAATTTTGTAAGATATTCTTTAGTAAGGGAAATAATTTGAAGTATTGGAGAATAACAAATGAAATTTTTGCTTTTGATGCCATATCTTTGTAGAGAAGCTGGGGACAGTTGTGGGGAGCTGGAGACAACTGGTTTCATTTTGCATGATAGCAACACTGCTGCAAGTTCTGCTTCAACATCATGAAGGTGCCTGAGTGGAAATTTCAGACGTATGGTTGTAGTTTGCATCTCACTCAGGGATNCAGGGTGAAGTTTTCACAGCTGTGGTGTTCCAAGAAGGCCGATGACTGAGAGGAGGAACATGCCTGGCACCTGTGTGTTGGCACAGTCCCTGTGGCAGCCAAGCCAAGTCTCTCTGGCCCCAGCCGCCCACAAGAAGCAGATGGGTTCAGCTCTCCTGGCCCCACACAGCTGCAGCTCTGCGGCTGCTGCCGATTTAATCTCGTGTCTGGGCTTCACGCCATCTGCGAGCCTCATGGGAGGCAGCAAAGAGTTTTCCTGCACGTGAGTGTTGATTCCCACATGTCTGTGTGTGTTCTCCCTTGAGATCAGGGAGCAGCAACGGCTGCTGTGGCCCTCTGGCAGAGGTTACCATTGGGTCAGCCAAAAGGGCAAAGGTAGACTCATGTCTGGCTGGAGCTCCAGCATCTCCAACCAGTGCTGAGACTCCCAGTCTAGAAGGTTTCAATGGCAGCCAGTGCCAGACTTGGCTCTAAAGTGTCCCTGGGGAAGCATGTGTTTCCTTTACTCACTGTCCTGTGGGATGGAAGTTCCCTGAATGAGGACAAAGGGAACAATTAATAGAAGTTACCAAAAAAATTATGGAATTAATAAAATGTCTTACGCTTGCCTTCAGTGAGCCATGCCAGATTTTGCATGTCAGGGCTGTTGACCTGATACTGGGTGATGATAGAGATTGGTGCTTGATGTCCTGTTCCAGATGTTTGTGCAATACAGAAATGGCATATCTGACAGACAGGAAACCATTTTTGGCTGGTTTACTCCAATCCTAGGAGCCATGGCCTAACTTGCCTGTGCAGAAGTTTATCTTCCAGTGCTTTATGGTTTTCTTTGTAGCAAGGGAAAGAGGTAAGACATTTTTCACCAGAAGTTCCTGTGGATGGTCTGTGTATCTCATATCCCAGCAATGCGGAGAAAGGTACCAAGAGGGTTTGCTGTGGCTTATCATGGCTGAGGATATGTAGAAATGGAAAGGACAGGGTCATAGTTATTCCAGAATGCCAAAACCTGCAGAACTAGACTTCAGGCAAAATCCGGACCTGCCTGTCCAGATTTTAGTTCAATCCAGAAATAATCAGGCATCAAACCAATTCTGAGCATTCTTGTTCAGCCTGAGGTCAAACACATCATTTCTGCACATGCCATAGTTTTCTCTCCAAAACAGGAAAGCAATGATACCTCTGACTGCCATTAACCTTTAGTAAAGCGATCAAGGGTAGACAGGAATGACACCTACTGGACACATCTGGGTACTATCTACAACAGATGTACAAATCTGAAAACAAGTCTTTTAAAGCAAATGACTGCAAGACTGCGCTGTTTTGGGGACTTGAGAGCCCAAGTACTTCTGTTCTCTAATACAATTGTGGGGCATTGTTGTTGTATTTATAGCAAAGTGAGTTCAAACTCAAGACATCTAAGGGCAAGACTAACATTTCTCAGGAAAATATTGCACTGTTTCTGTGATTCAGTTCCCTTGACCATAAATTGTGGAAGTCCTGTGGTTTCTTCCCTGCTGCATCAAGACCACATTGTTTAGTACTTGAATTGTGGTTTAGAGCTGAAGAATTATTAAAACTCCTTATTGATTAAAACTCCTTATTACACCCTTATAGCAAGCATTTTAAAAAGGGTAGAAAGGAGCAACTTGGTAACTACTACCCTGTCAGCCTCACCTCTGTGCCTGGGAATATCATGGAACAGATCCTCCTAGAACCTCTGCTAAGGCACATGAGGCACAAAGAGGTGATTTGAAACAACCAGCAAGGCCTCACCAAGGGCAACTCTGGCTTGACCAACCCAGTGGCCTTCTATGACAGAGTGACCACACCAGTGTACAAGGGAAGGGTTGTAGATTTCATTCTTCTGGACTTCTGTGAAGCCTTTGACATGGTCCCCGACAACATCCTTGTCTTTAACTTGGAGAGACGTGGATTTGATGGATGGACTATTTGCTGGATAAGAAATTGGCTGGATGATTGTATCCAGGATGTTTTGGTCAATGGCTTAATGTCCAGATGGAGGTCAGTGACAGGTGGTCCCTCATCACTCATCACCCTCAGGGGTTTGTACTGGGATCAGGACTATTCATCAATGACACAGTCAGTGAGATCAAGTGCACCCTCACCAAGTTTGCAGATGACACCAAACTGAGTGGTGTATTTGACACCCTGGAAGGACAGAATGCCATCCAGAGGGACCCAGACAAGCTTGAGGAGAGGTCCACGAGAAAAATCATGAGTTTGAAGGCCAAGTGCTGGTGCTGCACCTGGGCTGGGACAACCCCTGGTACCAGCACAGGCTGGGCATGAACAGACCCAGAGCAGCCCTGCCCAGAAGGGCTTGGGGGTGCTGTGGGTGAGAGGCTGCACATGGCCCGGCCATGGCACTGACAGCCCAGAGAGCCAAACGTGTCCTGGGCTGCATCCAGAGCCCCGTGGGCAGCAGGGGAGGGAGGGGATTCTGCCCCTCTGCTCTGCCCTGCTGAGACCCACCTGGAGCACTGCATCCAGCTCTGGGCACCCAGCATGGGAGGGACAGGGACCTGCTGGAATAAGCCCAGAGCAGGGCACCAAGATGATCAGAAGGCTGGAGAACCCCTGCTGTGACTGAGAGAGCTGGGATTTTTCAGCTGGGGAAAGAGAAGGCTCTGGGGAGAACTTATTGTGGTTTTTCAATTATTAATATTTAATAAAAAAGACAGGAACATATTTTTTTTATTAGGACTTGTTGTAATAGAACAAGGGGTAATGGCTTTAAAGTAAAATAGAGTAGATTCAGATTGTTAAAAGGAAGAAAAGTTTTATAATGAGTGTAGTGAAACACTAGATAGAACAGGTTGCTCAGAGAGTTGGTAAATGCCCCATTCCTGAAAACACTCCAGATCAGGCTGGATGGGGCACTGTCCCACCTCATGAAGTTGAAGATGGCCCTGCTCATAACCTTTAAAGTTTCCTTTCACTCCAAACTTTTTTAAGATTCTGTGATTCTCTTATCCTTTGTGGATTAAAATTTATGAGGTGGATGTGGAAAAGGCAGGATGTCTATTCTCATACTAGCAAAAGTTCATCATCCCAAACTATTCTGATACAAAAGCAACTTGATCTGACATAGGGTACATAAATGTTAAATTTTTATGCTGACAGATGTTGGTTCTGGGGCCCAAACTAACAAGGCACAAAGGTGCTGTCCTGCTGTAGGTGGCTTTTGGGCTGGGGGTCCTTATACAGGTGAGTATGTCAAGGCCAACACCACTTGGGCTATGCAGGGTGTGCAAGATGCCACTGCCTTTAATACAGCATGTGGCTCTTCAAGTTGAGTTGTTGGGCTTACAGCCTCTTTTTGGTCTTCATAACTGACTCCTGATGGAGACATTCAGCTAGGTTCAGATAGGAATGACTCTGCTCACCTACTGAAGAGCAGTGGATTTGCTGGTGTTAGAGAGGATGCTGGCAGAAGAGGGTTATACCTTCTGTGTTTTCATAGTTCTCATGGGGCTCTTAGGCTGAAACTGAAGGCATATTCACTATTTAAGGGAACTTGGCTTTTCTAGAAAGTACTGTGTAGGGTCAAAGAGAGGAACTGTCTGGGGAACTGGTTTGGCCATCTGAGACAGATGCTGAATTTTTTCTGAGGGGATTCTTCCCCCCCCCCCCCCGCCTCTCCTTCTCCTTCTCTCTTTTT
>VXBC01005902.1:92769-192674 GCA_013399945.1 Ploceus nigricollis | reverse complement strand
ATTATATCTGCCATGTCATTGCTTTTCAGTGCTAAAAGATTATCCAGCAGTTTCTTGCAACACAGTGTAGTGGTAATAAGGCTGTTCCACAAATCATCCTGCCCTGTGAGTACCAGTGCTTCTGGGTATATGACATGATATTCCCATCTCTGAGAGGTGTGACCAGGGCTAGGATAGGGTCAAGGTCAGCACCACATGAGGACAGGTTCACAGGAGAGTTCCATGGCTTGCTGCCAGAATAAAGGGAATCTGGAGCTGGATTAGAGTGACCACAGAAAGGAAAAGTTTTTAATGTTGCTGCAGTGCCTTAAAGTACTGGGATTTATATACAACACATAGAACAAAACATGCTGGTAAAAGGAAAAAATCCTTAAAAAGAAAATCTGAAAAATAAAAAATCCTAAAAATAAAATAATGCCTGAAAAAAATGGAAGAATTAGAGAGATGCAGTCAGAAGCACTGCGTATGCACTGCTGACTATCACCTGTGTATTCAAGGGGTGTTTGGGTTGGAAGTGAGGACCTCACCACACTGGAACTTCTATAGTGAATAACTGGAGATTTAGGCCTGTGAACTGACCATGGTACACCCCATTTCTCAGCCATGAGATATTTTCTAGTAGCTTGGCTCCCTCTGCTGTGTGTGTGAGCTGGTCTGAGACAGGAGGATTTGGATGGGCTTTTCAGGGAAATCAAAGAGGGCTCTCAGTTAAAAAAAATTACAGGAGATCTTGTGTGAGAATGTGCCCAGCTTTTATTTATTTGCTGTATTTCTGCTGGTGGTGTCCAAGTCCCCAGCAGCTTCACCAGCACAGGTCATGCAAGGCAGGGGTCAGAGAGACCACTGCCAACATTCACAGTAACTCAGTTTCTTCACTGAGATTGACATTTCCAGTTTCTTATGGGAAGATCTTAATTTTCTTCCCACTGCTTAAACAGCAGCATGATATAAAATTAAAGAACAATGTAAATTTGCACTTATTGTTATGGAGTTTTTTGCTCCTAATGGATAGTTAGCCTACATATTAACATTTTCTCGCTGGTTTTCCTATCAGCCTTGCTGGTTTTCTGTTTTCATTCAGGGATGGCTTTCCCTTCTCATGATCACGTCGTACTTCCCACTGCAGGATGAAAAGAAACTACTGAAGACTCTGTGCCAGTCATCTTATCAAAGGTACCTCCAGGACATTTGAAGTGAGTTGGTTTATTAGCCTCACTTCTGCTGTGGATGAATTGGAACAATCAGTATTTCAGAGCTGCTTTAAGTGAACTCTGTTCATTAAGTTAAGATAACAAAACACATTAAACTGCTTTGGGGCTGGGTGGTCTCTGCCAGCTCCAGGTGGAACAACCAAGAGGTCAGTCAGGACAAGAGGTTGTCAGGCTGCTGGTTGCTGGCAAAACCAAGCTATCAGCAGAAAAATCTTCAAATGCTGTTCGGTTTGTGTGCAAAATACACTCCCAGGTACTTTCATGTTGTATTGTAATAAGATCGAAACTTATTAAGAACTTCCCCTGCCCCAGAACATCACCAACAGGTCTGAAGTCCAACATAGATTATGTTTGTCAGAGAAGCTGTGGATGCCCCATCCCTGGGGCCAGATTGGATGGGCTTCTGAGCAGCCTGGTCTGCTGAAAGTTGTCCCTGTCCATAGCAGTGGGGTTGGAACCAGATGATCTTTGGGGTCCCTTTCAACCATCCTGTGATTCTATGATTAGGACTCAAATGCCTTATCAGGTGCCTAAACAAAGGACAAATTGATTTGCTCCCCTTTTTTTTAATAGCAACCCCACTAGAAAAGTAGGACTTGCATCCTAAAGTAGCTAAAGAAAGCCTAAAGTGGCTAATGTGACTCTTTCTATAAGCTCAAGGAGTTTGGGATCAGGGTGTAAGTGAAGCAAAAGGAAAACTTTTCACAAGAATTAGCAATGGCCTTTGCAAAAGCTCTGTTTTTTCCTTCAGGAGCTGCTGTTTAGCAGTGCAGGATATTTAGAAAATTCCTGTCCAGGTACAGCTATGTAGGTGGGAGAGACCATGAAAAAAGCTGTGCCAACTTTATTATGTATACCTGAACTCTTTGCTATTTCCTTCCTTTGTTGTGTTCACCTAAATTGGTTTAACAGACAAACATTGTTCCAGTTTCTGAATATTTATTTTTCAATTGGATTCAGATTAGATACACTCACAGGAAGGCTAATATACTCATTTCAGCCAAGTTTTCATTCCAGAGATGGCTGTTGATTAGCCAAACTATGACCCTGAAAAACCAATGAGAGATGCACTGGAACAGATTAATTGGGAAAGATAAAAATGTACAAGACATTTTATCTACTTTTATACCAATTTTGTTGAAACTAATAGCATTTGAGCCCAGGCAATAGACACATCAAGTTTATGATGGTGTCTGCATTTCCTGATGCTTTATCTTTAGTGTTACTCCTGTGGAATCAGGGTCATCAGCTTAATAAGAGAAAAGTAACACAAAATGATGCTTATTAGAATCATTAATAGGTGAATGAGAAGTAGTTAAGGAAAGTTACTGGATAGTTATGCTTTGATTTTGAAAAGCCTTGCAAATGAATATTAAATTGATTTAAAATACCAAATGTAATTCAAAGATACTGGAACACGGTATAAATTTGAATGTAGATAGTTGTGAGTATTTCTTTAAATATGCCTGACTACTTCCCTTTCTACAACTGCAGAGATTGACACACAGTCATAGTCCAAGAAAACATGAATCAACCTATATTGTTTTTGAGTCAACCAAAATAGTTTTTCATCTCAGCGTTCAGGGACAGCAGTAAACTGCTCTGCATCATCAGACAGCTGCAGGTGCACTTATTTATTGATCTTTAAGAAGTTCTGGTGTCACAGGCGTTCCCAAATGGGATTTACAAGGGAGTGTAAAGGAAAGGTTAATCCCCAAAATAAAGCAGATTCTGCTGAACTCTGAGCAAAACACTTTCCTTTCTGGAACTGGTTTGAATTTACACCGTTAAAGAGGTGCATCTCTTCTGCTTTACCCCTGATTAGGAGAGCCTCACCTCTGCTGCTGTTGCTAGCCCTGAAGGCAAACAGGAGGATCAGAGCCCATTGGTGGGAATCAATAAAGTCAGATTGATTTATCAGCGCTGGAAGGGAAAGGGGAATTTGGTGGGTGACTGAAGACTGTGTTAGAGCAGTTAGTTCAAACCATGGCAGTTTTTGTGTTGTGTTTGTAACTGTAGGACTTATGTCACCACTAAAGGAGGTGAACACCCAGGTTTTCAGGCCCTTCTTCAATGAACACTGAATGAACATTGAATTTGAGCCTTTACTTTAAATACATATTTATTTAAAGTAAATCTTAAAAGTGTTTGTCATTTCCCTTCTAGCACGTCATATTCTTACTGCCTTGCCCCTCAAAACTCCCCAGTATTTCTTCCTCTCCAAGGTGCACCACCAGTCCCAGACAGGCAACTATGTCTTAATTGTTTCCAAGAGTGGGTTTATAAGCACTGTTCCTTTGCATTTGAGTACTTCATGTTTGGAGGCCAGTTTGGGAAGGGTCAAAAGATCGATATGTTTATCCACGTTCAGAGCTGAAAAGGTCTGTGTGCTGTGAGGCGTGCTACTACCTGCTTTGTTGAGGTCAGAGCTGGGTGGAGATTGAATTCTTTGCTAACCAGTTATCTTATCTGAAAGCCATTGAGTTAGGAGAAGAAGTACTCAGGTGGTGTGTGGTTGGAGGAGGGGATGACTCCTCACTCCAGTGGTTTGTGGGATCCTCTCTTCCCCAGGCAATGGTTACTATAGATGAAATACGAGCACGGTTAAGGCACACAAGGTTTTCTGGGGGGATACGCCAGCATTCTGCAGAGGCGTCGCTGTGCTGCTGACGTGAAATCACAGCAGTGCGCCGGGAACCAAAAGGTGGTGCTGTTACTGTAAGAAAGAAGAGAAGAAAGTGCATCCCGATCTCTTCAGGGCTGTTGATCAGCTAGGGAGCAGAGGGAGACCTAAGGGCTCTCCTGTTTTTTGCAGGAAATGCAGTACTCCTGGGCTTTCTTAATGTATAGGACAACTGGTGCTAGTGAGTGGAACGTGGGAAAGCAATAAAACGCAATGCAAAAATTTGCACCTGGAGGGAGGAGAAGGAAGAAAAAAACCTGAAACAAGTCACAGGACTACACTTTGTGAGGTATCAGACAGGAAGCGAGACTGGAGAGGGGTGGCAGCTGATACCGGGCTGGGCTCCGCAGGGCACACAGACCATCGTTTGCTCTGCCAGGAGACAGCCACAGAGCAGCTGCTTGAGTTAGACATAAATCAGGAAATGGAAGCATTAAAGAGCCTCAGAAGTAAAGGGAAAAGCACTGGGAGAGTGTGGAGACTCTTAGTATGGAAGTTGTGTAACAGATGTAACAGAAACCCTCCTAAGATGGTGTTTGCCTCTGTCTTGGTCTCTGGAAAGGCATATGTTGAATGGGACATTGAGCTAGTCAAACCCAGACAAATCACATTTAGACTAACACAGGAAAAATATCTAGATGCTGTGCAGGTGGATTAGGGAACTGATGGTCCTGCAGGAAAAAATGTTGTCCCCTGTCATCTCCCTGTGACTCTCTTCGCATGACAGTCATCACATCATGTCAGTGAAGAGGTCCATGTCCAACTTCTGCTTCTCAAAATGTCTTGATGTTGTTGTGCAGCTTAAGAGACACTTGATAGGTACTGTATTCTGTCCTTTGGTGCAGAAACCGTCCCCAGTCACTGGGGGAGATTGACATTTACATAAACAAGGGATTTCAAATTCAGCCCTGGAGGGGTCCCTCAGGGTTCACTTTGTACAATAGGATGAAGTTCAATTGCACAGACTTGGCTGATGGGAAGTTGCTGTATCAAGTCATTTGAGGAAGCATCAAGACAGCCAAACTGTAAAACCATTGTTCTCTGGCCATGACATGCAGCAGTGACCATCTGAGGTACAGGGCATGGTATTCTGCACCCTCTTCCCCCTTGCTCTTCTAGGTCACAGGTACAGCCCTACTGCAAAAACCTTCAAAGGGGAGTCTGAACTGATATTTCTCCTCTTTCCCTGTGACTATCAGCCTTACTGAATGACTTCAATTTTTTAAATGAATGGGAAACATCACTTGGGAATGGGCTGAGCTGCGCAAGACACCACCCACACCTAATTTTTGTGGTTGTAGATCAATGGCAGCAGGTATAAGTGCCTGGTGTGCTATTCAACTCATCATGCATGTGCTTTGGAGCAGAAAGATCCCTTATTCTTGCAGCCTTGCCTGGCTCATCCTTCAGGACCTCTTTCCCTTCCAAAAATAAAGGAAAGTAACTCTGTAAGGAGCATTGGATGACAAAGGAAAAACGGAAGGGGGTTAAAAATGTCTAACCAGAAGCCTTAATGGGGACCTCCAGCACCCAGGTCTCCCTGGCAATGCTCTGTCTTAGCTCTGCCATTAATCTCTGCTTTGTGTTCCTGTGTCCTGGTGCCTCTCTGGGGCTGTGTCCATTCAGAGCCTGAACTCTGAACGCTGCTATATGGTCTCAGCTGTTAGACCTACTAGAAAGCAGCTGCTGTGAAAACTTTTATATCCCCCAGGAGATAAAATTTGGAAATGCACTGTATTTGGTCTCTACTTGAGGATGTTCAGCAATGATTAATACCAAGAGGAGCTAATAAGAGGCCTTGCCTAGAGTGCAGCAGTGTAGATCTGTAATCAAAGTCTTTGTATAATCAGAAACATGCCAAACACTAAATGTATGTGTCAGACTATCCCTATGACATAAGTGTATTGTACCTGAACATGAGATAAGTGGGAATAAACAGCAGATATTTGGAAGAATAGTTGCTGTGTTTCTGTGTGCTGAGGAACTGTGTACATGTAGCTCAGGGGTTTTGCTGTGCAGTGATATTTGTGTTTGTACTGGATGTTTTCACTTCTTATCACCAATGTCTTAAAGCTTGTTTATTGAACTCTGGGTCAGTTTATTCAGGTTTAATGACTCTTCCACCGCATGTTTTCATTTCAAGCACATTTTTGCGGGGGGAACATTTTGTATGCTGTTGTGTGACTATTTCAGGAGGTTGATCTTGGGTCATTCATTGAACTAGTAGATGGATGATAGGAATGACTCTTATGGTCTCTTTTTCTTCATTTTAATTTTTTTTTAACATGTGTTCTTCATTTGTGTCTTGTATTCCTTTTTCTGCTTCTGTAGAAGGTTGTTGGTGAGGACAAAAAAAAAATGTGGTTTCTAGAGGATAGTCTTAGCCTACATCAGAGCTTGTGTCCTAGAAAGAGAGAAAGATGTTCCTGTGGTTTGTGAATAAATGTGTGGAATTTAATGACCCATGCTTTTTTCTTGGTGTTGCTATAATTTTTTCAAGAAATCACGACAGGGAATTCAATTATAGGATACATTTGTGGTAACACAAAAAGATTGTGGCTTCATTAGAAAGCAGATTGGGATACCCTGCCTTAATTTCTACTTATGTAGGAGGTCTTGGTAAATGCAAGAGAGGAACATGTGTGTTTTCTAGAGGATACTCTCTGACTGGGGGATATCAAGTTGTAATAAATCTGAGTTTCTGAGTAGTTCCCACACTGTCTTCTCATGCTTTCACAAGCACAGTGAACAGTTTCCAAAAGCCTCTGTATCAGACACTTACAGAGCCTGGGCTGGCAGGTCGGGCTGTGTTTCTAAATGCACATCTGGAACGCAGAGGCACTGACCTCTTAGTTAACCAGCAGCTTACAGATGTGTCTGTTCATCAGTGAAAGAGAGAGCTGTGGAAGCCGTCATGTAAGCTGCTTCCTGTGTGTCAGGACATGGTGACAAATCATCCAGGCTTCAGAAAGACAGGGAGGGCTCCACTGCAAAAAATTTGAACATTCTCACTGAGAGACAGACACTGGTAGTTTCTCATCCACCTGATGGATATTCTAAATTTTCATCTGAATAACTTTAATGGATGTTGTCTTAGTGGGATGTGTTGCAGACACACATGTCCAGACACTGATGCCCATGGCTTATTTTGCATTACATGCAAAATGTATTTTTGCTTTTTTGTAGAGAGGAGTGACTGAAAGTGAACCTTTGCCTTGAAGATATCGTGGGTGCTCCTTGAGCACGCCCTGTCCTGTACTCTTGCTCACAGTGGGGAATCTGAACTTAAGATATGAGTCCCCTGAGTGGGAGAACTGGAGCTGCCAGAGACATAAAGTTCCCACTTGGTCTTTCACAAGGCCTTTCACCCGTTTGTAATATAAAAAAAATGACTGTATAATTCTGATAATTTTGTTTTCCAATTAAGAAGTAAACAAAAAGGCTGGTGTCTGATTTAAAACTGAATTACCATGAAAAACATACAGGAAAAGAAAAGAAACCACAAAACAACTAGTGAGGGGAGTGAGGTGTCTTTTGGTTATATGATGTAACATTTTCAGCCCTCTGCATTGTGGCTTTTTTGTGAAAATGTGTAACTTTTTTCTGTTCCATGCCTATAAATAACTCCCTTGGTGTTAAATATCTCTGCTCTTCAACACCTGTTCTACAAGTAGTATCTTAGATCTTAGAAGTATCAAAAGCAAACCAACTCTACATAGAATAATCAAGATTCTTAAGAAAAAGGTTCTCAAAAACTCAGTGAGAGGTTTTGAGTCTTTATAATGTTGCTTCTTATCCTGAAATAACTTTATGGTCCTGTATATGGGCTGAAAAGATATTCAATACCTGAGTCTGCCAAAGAGTCTTTGTGCGGCACTGGTTGAGTCATTTGATTCTTTTTTCTAATTTGCACCTCTGAAGAAGAATATCAATAAATCCTTTCCTCATCACGTTTTCACCGTGATAAATTATAGATCTGCAGCTGTAGGAGGGATTAACTTCTACACTGCCAAAAGCCAGACTTTGCTATTCTTTCCTCCAATAATTGGGCCTTTTAAAATTTCATTGCTATTAATTTCTGTCGAGATATAAGAGTCAAAGATTGACTTGCAGTCACTGATGAGCACTTTGATGTTGATTTGATGGTCATTACAAGCACAACCAATTGCAGATGGAGAGTTCTTGGAGAGATTTGATCCAGCTACATCAAGGTTAAGGTAGTTGTTCATAATATAACTTCTTAAATGATCTCTGCACCTTTCTTAAATTCAGGGGGAGAGAGCTAGTTTTGGTTTCATCATTTGGGACTTCTTCGTAGCTTGGGCAGGGATGAAGCTTAGTGCCTCAAATAAGTACAAAGCCAGGGCAGTGAGAAGGGAAAATTGTAGTGGATTTGTATGGAGAAATCTTTCCCATATGGAATAGCAGTTCTAGCCTAGGAGTTATTTTTGTTCTGATGTTAAAGATCTACATAATGAGATAGTATGCAATAAAAAATTTTTCCCACTTTTTGTGCATGGACAAACCACATTGACTGAGAAATGTTGCCAAACTTGTCTGCAGCATACAAAGCAATAATGCAGTGAAAGGAAGTGTGTTTAATGAGTGACATCTGTCTCCTTCACAATATCTGCCATCTCCATGGCAGTAATTGCCACATTTATGTGAGCAAAATGTTTGATTCCAGTGTCTGATTTATCAGTGACAAGCTGCATAGCGTATGTTACAGATTAACATAGCTGATGCTGAAAGATTTTATAATAATTTGAAAAAGCACAGCAGCAATTCTACTACATGAGTACAGAATAAATTTGTTTAAAACAAGAAATCAATATGAAACTGGAGTTCTGAATGTGTATGTGCAAAAGCTATTTTCATGTAAAAATGAAATTCATGAGAATGAAATGAGATCACTCTTGCTTGCTTGCAAGAGCACTCCCATGGCAGCTGTGTGCCTTTGACTGTTTCAGGGGTGTAATGCCTTATTTTTAAGTAGTCTGGTTTATACTAGGTGCCGTGGATTTAAAATGCTGGTATGACTGTGGGGTTGCAGCTATATGTGTATTGTGTGCTTGAAGTCTGTTAAGTGAATAAAGATCTTCTGGAGATCTGTATGCCGGTACGCAGAAAATATTCCTTTTTAGGGGCAGTGGGAGAAGAGCACTTTCTGTCCTGATTTCATAAAACTGTGACTGCGTGTCTATTTTACTTTTGACCCCCTTCTTTCCCCTTCCACAAAGATTCCTAAGACTTTCTACAGCCAAGTATTCCTGGTCGTATCTGGCCAATTCCTTTGTACCTTTGTCCTCTTTCTATTCTCTGAGGGTTTCTCATGGCTGTTCAGCCCAAATATGACATTATTACTTATTTCATCTGGCCAAAAAGGCATAATTCTACACTAAGAGATTATGAACTCCTGAGAGCCACCTTTTTTTTTTGACCTGATTCTTTCAGCACATACATACACACAAAAAGGTAATTCTTATTTTCTTATGCCACTTTGAGTACCTTCTGAAATTTCGAATTTCGGTCTATGTCCTGGTCATTACATCATGCATTTTACATGGGTTTTCTAAGCAATACTTGACAGGATAATAATGCTGGTGCCATTTAAATTGATGCTAGACCTCATGTGTCCTGTAAGTGGTCTGGACACCAGAGTAATAAAAATGCTGACTGCTGCTGATGGCATCATAGTAGGAGTGTGTGTGCTCCCAGTGGTGTTCATATGTAGTGTTGGTTTTGGTTGAGAACTTCTTTGGCAAGCTGGGACTTAAAAGGGAAGTTTTTCACCAAAATGACTACTTCCACCTCTGAGATACCAACCATCACACAAATAATAATTACAGTCTGTTCAAGAATGGGATGCTCAACACCACTTTGTACTGCAGAAACATGTCTCTTCCCTGTATCTGGCAAATTATAAAACTTCTAAGAATGATTTCTCAACACATTCCTGCAAGACTATTGCTCTGAGTGATTCTGCTCACCAGCAAATATTACACCACTGAATCATAATGGTGTTAGAAAATATAGCACTAAAAGAGGAAGGAATATCCCTTTTCTGTCTTCTAACCTGTACTCTAATATTCTGTTCATTTTCTGGCTTGGCAAGGCTGTATGTGTTAAATGTTAAAAGGTGACTAATTTCTGTGAAGTGCTTTTTTGTCTTTTTCTTTTTTAATTTCTCCCCCTCTTTTTCAGTGACCTTTTGTTCTGACAGAGAAAGCCAGGATATATATTTTTTCACAGGGGCAAAAATTAGCTAAAGAAAGAGGCCTAGATCAAGTGGGAGTCATCTATATTGAAACAGCCAGAGGAATTCAAAATGGAACACAACTGGTACGTTGACAAGTTCGCCTGGAAAATGCTTTGACACTTGCCAGAAATAATAAATTTTGACAGTGGGTGAACTTTAGAGGAAGTCAAGGAGGAAAATTAGAGAAGTGAGCTATTATAAAGTGAAACTAGTTGTGCAAAATGCATAACTAGTGCCCATGATCACTTTATTGTTCTGTTGAGTTCCAGTCACAGCCCCAGTGTGTTAGGTATTGCTCAAAAATAAACATTATCTGCTAGCTACAGGCCAAAGCCTGACATGGAAAAATAGCCCCAACCCAGAAAGAAGAGTTCTTCCTTTGCTTTTTGATGAACTCAAGTAAATGATGTGCTGGCGGGTCTTGGTCTTATAGGTTGTGAAAACTTGTACCCACAGATGCGTGCCTCAAAGCAATTTTTCCAAATTACTTGCTTCTGGAATCTCTTTTATCTGATGACCAAAGATTCTAATCTGGATCTGAGAACTTTTGTCAAAACTGTTAGAGTTTTGTGATAGGTTTAAATTTTAACAAGTCAGCATTTCCTAAGGGAAAAAAGAAAATCTTTTTTGAGAGAGTTCCCATCTGGTAGTGCTCAGATCACAGTATCTTGTGTCTCTGAAATTAAAACAGATGGAATATCTTAGAGCATTTCATCCTGCTCTTCTCATTTCAGATCATTTGACTTCAGGAGGTGGGACTTTCAGAAACACTAAATCTGATAAGCTGAGTAAGAAACCGTGAAAGTTGGAAGCACTGAGGGAGATCATTCTGGGAAGTTCCTTAAGTTTCATCCCTTAGATCTATAGCTGATTAATCTGCAGCCTTCAGTTTAACAGTTTGACGGCAATGGTTCCTCATATGATGAACTCATAAACAGTTAAAAGGTCACTTTTATTGTTCTTCCTTGTTTGTTTCTTCTTAGTTGTTTGGGTTTTTTGGTTTTGTTTTGGTTTTTTTTTTGGTTTTGTCTTGGTTTTTTGTTTTGTTTTGATTTTATTTTTTGTTTGGTTTTTGTGGGGTTTTTTTCTTCTTGTTTGGCAAAATTCATTTGCATCTGTAGAGGAAGCTACAGTAGCTGGTGAGTGTCTCTGTTGTCCATGTAGTGAAGAACAAGGTGGAAGTACCTACTCCTTCACATCTCCATTCCCCACAGAAAGGGAAGGGACAGAAGATACTACATTGATCAGATTGCAGAGACCCTCTCAGAAGAGGCCACTGTTAGTGTATCTGTATCACATCAAATAAAGAGTCTTAACTTATCCAGGACTTCTGACTCTGTGTGTTGCTAATTTTGGACAATGCAAGGCTCCCTGGTGCAGTGGGAGCTGGGGAAAGGGTGGGGGAATTTTGCCTTCCACTTCAGTCTCTGACTGAAGTTTTTTTCTTAGAACAGAGTTGTTTTCTGAGAACCTTGCATTGATATTGGGCTGAGATCTCTAGGCAGTGATTTCCCATTTCTTAGTCAATTCTATTCCAGGATTGGCACATATATGTAAAGAAAATATTAAATTTACAGCATGAAGCTGTGTCAGAAGATGTTTAGGTTGTTCATTTTGGGGCTGTCCTCACCCTGCACAAGACACCCCAAGGGTCTCACCATGGGCCTGAGAGCATTGTCCAAACACTTCTTGAACTCTGCTGGGCTGGTACTGTGACCGCTGCCCTGGGGAGCCTGTTCCAGTGCCCAACCACCCTCTGGGTGGAAAAACCTTTTGCTGATACCTAACCTAAACCTCCCTGACACAACTTGAGGCTATTCTCTTGGGTCCTCTCACTGGTCACTACAGAGCAGAGATCAGTGCCTGCCCCTTTGCTTCCACTTGCGAGTGTGTTGAAGGCCACAGTGAGGTCTCCCTCAGTCTCCTCCTGGCTGAACAGACCAAATGACCTCAGCCACTCCTCGCGTGGCTTCCCCTCCAGGCTCTTCACCATCCTTATAGCCCTCCTGTGGACACTGTCTTACAGGTTAATACCTTTATAATATTGTGGCACCCAAAACTGTCCCCAGCACTTGAGGTGAGGTTGCCCCAGTGCAGAGCAGAGTGGGACAATCCCCTCCCTTGCCCAGCTGGTGGTGTCCCCCCAGGACACTGCTCACTCAGTACTGTTAGGCATGCATGCAACATGTAACCCCAACTTACAGTAAAAACAGCATACTGGTGGGCTATAACACGGCTCTGATGTAATTCAGATGCTTAAGTGACCCTTCTTTTTATCTGTCTTTCTCTTCTCACTCCAACCTAGCCCAGCCAGTTGGTTCAGAGCAAGTGGAATATCGTATGTTTCCAAAAGGAAAGCAACTGCTCAGAAATCAACATGTCAATCTGCTTCAGAGAGGGCTAGTCCAAGATGTGAACATAAGTGCCTCCAGACCACTTGGCAGAGCCTGTGATTCTTCACTTGCTTTCAAAGCTGTGCAAAGAGAGAGCTGTCAAACAGTGCTGAGCACAGGAGTGTAGGTGGGCTGCTCTCTTGGAGTTGCTCTCTTTGCAGCTGTTCTGCAAAAATTAAAATATCCTGTCTTCTTCATCCTTGGACCAGGTGGAGATGGAAGGTATTGCAAGAGATTATGCTGTCAGTCAGGTCTGTAGGCAAGCATAGGACATGTTTTCTTTGAATTATCTCAGACTCAGTATAATGTGGAAGTCACTTTCTGGAAAAGACCTAAAAATGAAGCCCCATCCAGTTTTTATAAACTTGGGTTTTCTGCAGCAATGGCTGAACCAGCCCTTGCCTTCTGTTGCCTCCTCAGTTCTGGCATCTGATGTCCTCAAATATGCTGTATTTTGTCACACCAGGTGCTGCATGTGGTGATGTGTTTGACCTGGTGTTCATGCAAGGAGCTCTTAAACAACAACAACAACAACAGCAATAACAACAAAAAGCGGAGTGGTTTGGAGCAAAGGAGGAAAAAAGTTTTGTCTTACAATGTCATTGTTGCCAAGAGAAATACATGTCTAACTATTAAACTATATATCTGGTAGCTCTATTTCTTGGCATATTTGTCTTTAACCCTATGTCCTCACAAATCTCATGGCACAAATCTAAACTGCAGGTCATCGTATTCTTATCTTTAAGTCCTTTCCTTCAATGTGTTAATAAAACAAAAAATCTGTCTGCTTACAGCCCAGTATATTTCCATAACATCAATAACTAAATTAAGGAATAAATCTGTGCTCCAAAGACTGTGCTTCTTTAAACCTCCCTTCTTCCAGTCTCGTAAGTCCCTTCTCCCTGGATTTTGGGCAAGGGTTTCTTTGTGCTGGCAGTTGCAAGGAGGCAGATCTCCAGGTCAACGCCAGCACATGAGTGAAGAGAAATCAGGGCCAAGATTCACTCCTTCAAGTCCAAAGGTCTTGACTTCATTTCCCTTTGCTTTTGAGCCGTACACAGCACTGGAAGGTTTTTTATATAGGAATGTAAAGCAAAGTAAGGCACTATACTTGGGAATCTGTTTTCACATAGAAAGCTGGCATACAGAAGTTCTTTCCTTTGACAGGACTTTACATCTGTGAGGCTTCCACATGTAATATTTAAGAAATTAGGCAGTACAAAATGCCAAGTCATCAGCATTTTCCTTCTGTACTCATGGTCTCTACAGCCTTGATGCAGTTTGCTGTTTTCCAAGTAGAAGCAGTGTTGTCTTTGTGAATATTTACCCATGCTACTTGCTGGGCAAATGCTGAGAGCAGTTTGCCAAACAATTTTGCTTAGGAAAGAGGTTCTGATTAAGGAGTTTCGTAGAGCACAGTTTGCATCAGTAAACTATCAAAACAGTATCTCTGACATTTGCATGTCACCTAATGTTAGAAGATATGTTTATTGTGTAAGCTGAAAATAATAAACCCAAGATATGAAGATCTCTTTAGAAAGAGCAAATAATGGATCATTGAAATGGGGGTTAATTTCTCCAACAGAAAAGCTGAGTCCATAAGAGCTTGCCCTTTCCACCAGCCCCACAGAAGATTGTATTCCTGAGAAGAAGACTCACTTCTTTGGAATTTCTACTCAGTGTTTCAGCTCAAACTTGTTTGTTAAAAAAATGAAATAAATGCACAATGTGGAGCGACTCATCAGCTGGGGACAGCTCTGACAACAGTGCTTGAGACTGCACATTTAAGGCATCAGGAACATCTTCCAGTCGTGCTGGAGGGAGAAAGAAGAGAGTACTAATTCTTATTTGTTTATGCTAGTTTGGGCTGTTTTGAATTATTGATATGTCCCTTGAAACTGTCTCTGATCATTTCCCATTGAGCACAGAGGCATGTGGTGGTAAGGAGAGACCTGGCCTAGCTGCTGGACTTTCTCCTGCTGAACTCAACATCTGAGTTGCTCAAAACAGCAACAGATGTTTCTGCTTTTTAAGGTCTGTGGGAACCTCACTTAACATTTTTTTCCCCCTTCTTCCTTGCAGGAACAAATGCCAATATAGCCGAGATCCAAAAATCTTGACCTCAGCTTTATGTTATTATTGGACGTTATTGCGAGTGGATATCCTATTGTCCATTCTCAAGTAATAAGCTGATAGCTTTTAATGCTGTATTTGCTTTTTCATGCATACTTTCTACGTGTTTATTATTCAGATGCTTCCTGGCAATAAATGAGGGAACACATAATCACTGTTGCCTTCAATGCAAGTGGGTCTGTGAGATTCATCTTGTTTCAAAAGCGCTAGGCAAGCTCAGGAACAAGCCCACCAGCAACTAAAAGAAATCATTCCCTTTGCCTTCTTAGTGCTCTATGCAGTCACCTGGTGCATTATATTGCAGGGATCCATGTCAGCACTGTGCATAAGGCCTGACTCAGTCCTGAATACCCAGACACAGATATCTCAGAGTGCTGGTAGTGCGTGTTAAGCTTAAAACTTTCCAAATGAGTGCATATACTTAAAATATTATTATTATTACTTATAAAAAAATGAGGGAAAAAACCCCCACTTAAATCCAAGCCTGGCTTAATTTCCTATATGTCAACAATATCTAGTTTTGCCAAGGAGACCCTTGCTAGGCAGGAGATTTGCTTTCAAGAAAAGATGGGCTTTATGCCATTTTTCCACAGGTAGCTCCTTTGTGTGAATTAACAGCTTTAATTGCCAGCAGGAAGACCTTAGAAACATTCTTGGCAGTACTTGATCAGGGGATGTGCCAAATTCAAGCATCCCTTGGCCTCCCTACCCGTACCAACATTTTCAAGATGTCAAGGCTCTGCGGAGGGTCTCAGCACTGCTTTTTCTCTGGAAGAGGGCTGGACCTTGGTGAGTGGCTGGACACGAGCCATAGGGCAAAGCTGTGGCTGAGCAGTTTATGAAACATGTCCTTGCTTTCTCAGCATAGGCTCTGCCTTCCCTCCTCTCTGCAGTTGCCATCAGGAGCTCAGAAAATGAGCCAACTGGCTACATCTCTTGCACAGGGCTGGGAAATGGGAATGACGTCCTGGGATTTTATTGTGCAGTTCCTGGAGGGCAAGAGTGACACACATGCTGTTTTCAGAATCAAAGAATTATTTAGAACAGGCCTCTGAAATCATTGAGTCCAACCTTTGACTGAACACCACACTATCAAGTAGACCATGGCAGTGACTGCCCCATCTGGTGGTTTCTTGAATACCCCCAGGAATGGTGACTCCACCACCTCCCTGGGCAGCCCATTCCAACATTTAACAACCCTTGCTGTGAAGAAATTCTTCCTGATGTCCAACTTCAAAGTCTAGCGGGTCACCACCCCAGGTGGGCTCACTTACCAGCTGTGTCATGAAGCTCTCTTTCACACTCTCCAGGAATTTCCTAGATCCCCTCCTGTCCCTTGTAAGTTTTCAGCAGATATCTGGCAAGTCCAAGCCTCCCACAAGAAGGAGGGTTGTCAGTCGTGAAACATCAGCCAGGCACCCACAGAACAGTTAATCTTCCTCTTCACCCTGGGTGGATGGTCCATAACATATCCCCCCACCAGCATATCTGCCTTGCTAGCCTTTCCCTTGATTCCTACCCATCACCACTATCCTTGAGTGCTCTACAGCCAAAAAACTCCCTGAAATACAGAGCCACCTCACTGCCTGTCCTTGCTCCCCTGTCCCTTCTGAAGAGCTTGTAGCCACCTACTGCAGCTCTCCAGCCATGAGAGTCATCCCACCACGTTTCCATGACTATGTCATAGCTTTCCTGCTGCTCAGTGGCCTTCAGTTCCTGTTAGTTACACACGTGGTGTAGGGTAACAAGCAGGAGGAGGGCAAGCAGGATCTACGTGCTGTGGTGCCCAGCAAAGGAAAAACAATTATTTCTCCCACAAGCAGTTTTGCTGCTTTTCATGTTTCATCAGCTGTTGTCACCAGCCCAAACATGAATATGGCTCTTGGTGGTGGTCTTAGAAGGAATCTATGATGGTAGGGTGAGTTCATCATCGATACAATAATGGTTTAAGGTTACATGGGCTGCAAGCAGAGGAGTGACAAACTGCCCAGCCAATCTGGGCAATCTCAGAATTAAGTGTTTTCCTGTTTGGCTGAAAAAGAAAAGGTGGTTCTTCATTTCTGTGCACGGGGCTCCCAGCTTTCTGGCCAGTGACGTTTCGGCTGACGCAATAACGTCCAGTTTCATGACTCTGCTATGGAAATGTGTGCTCATGTTGCTCTTCCACCTGGGGCTGGCACAGGGGTTAAGGTCTGTTATCCTCACATGTAAAATATTGTGCTGGAAGGAGAGGAGAGAACCTAGCATGGGAAATGCAAATCCCCCTAGCTTCCTGCTATTGCTGTTTGTTTGGAGATGGCTTAAGATGTAAAAATTAGTCTGATCTGTCAGTGTTTGCGTTACTGAATTTTTTACATGCTGGTCTGGTACTGTGCAGTTCCTGTGTATCCTGCCTGGCACACAGCACCCATGGGGCAGCAGATCACCCCTGTGATTCAGCAGCAGCAGGGCATATAATGTAAAACCCTCCTCTGTCCTGGCCATGCTGGGGATGTAACATAAGGCCAAGTGTTGGTATGATTCCTCTCAACTTCCTGTGGAGGTAATCCTTCTGCAGGATGAAGCTCAGCATGGAACTGCTGGGTGCAATGCTGTCAGCATCTCTTAGGGGTCTCTTGCAGTGGGTTCTGTTCCCCTCCTTGTCTGACTCTAGGCACTGCAGCTCTTCTTGCACAAGCTCAAAGGAGAACTCTCAGCTTTCTACAGCCCAGAAACAATGTCACAAAAATTGCCTTGAATTTCAAAGGTTTCACAGAATTCAGAACATCCCTTTCATCAGCTGTTCTTTCCAAACCTCACCCTTTTAAATTTTTTAAAATCTGTTTATCTTTTTATAAATTCTGTTTTGTGCCTAGATCTTGCCCGGCATCTCTGACACAGTCTCTGCTCAAATCCCTGCCTTCTTGCTTAGCCCCTGAGAGTTTTCACCCCTTCCAAGGTTAATTAATGAGGTTAAGTTTAAAATGAGGCACAGTTCCAAGTATGAAAAGATCAAAGTATAAGCAGACGCCTTGTCTCCATGAAATCTGACTTTCAGTCCATCTACCCCTAGGAGCCAGCTCAAGATAGGGACTTTACTGGCCTTTGCGTTGCATTTCAAGATGCTTGTCACATAGCTTTTGCTCAGAGATTTGTGATTTAAAAATGGCAAGGAAATGTTGAATAAAAGGACATGGCAATAAAGTCCCAACTTACATGGATGAATGTATCTCTGTATGTCATAGTTTTGGAATGACACCAAGTAGATGGGCTTTCCAAAGCCTTACTAAAGTAATAGCAAGGGAGTACATAGCAAGGGAGTACATTATTTAAATGCCTCCTGTATTTTATAGGGATGATACCTTTACAATAATAGAAATCCTAATACATGTGATACATTGTTTGCTAACGTGTTTTTAGATATAGTCTCAAATGCAAACACTCCCTACATTCTTATAGCAATTAATGCAATAATAAACTACACGGACCTTGTGATTTAGCATATCAATGAAATATTCATACTGATATTTTTTTTTAATGTATGTGAAATCTCGCCTGTCTACTGTGCACCTGGGGAAGAACCAAAAGGGACAGCTTGTACCAAAAATTTTGCCTGCACACAGTAGGAGTGACTTGGATCAAGTCCTGTTGCTGGTGGCTGGTTGTGCTGATAAGACACCACTTTGTCAGTTGCCATAAGGAGGTTTTTCAGTCTCCCTTCAGACTAATATAAGTAGAGATATCATAAACAATTGGTAGTCTATAAGAAGATTTAAAAGTGAATAGCTGCTCAGTCTGAATCTAGGATATGGGTGAAGGAAGGCATTTTTAATAAAAGCAGGGATGAGGTTTTCAAGAACTAGGACTCCAATCTCCCACTGAGAAGCATTCTTTCTCTAGCTCAGCGAATTTCAGTAGTTTGTGTTTTCAATATTGATACCAAAAGTATTACTTTTTTTTTTTGTTTCTTTCTTTATGTCTGTACATATGAATTTTCTGGCTCGACTGTGAAGTGTAAAATTCAGCTTAAATTTAGGAATAAATTCAGATGAATTAAAACTACAGTTTTCAGGGACAAAACGGCTCATCAAGGAAATGTCTGTGTATATCCTGTTGGAAAGCTGTAGAAAGACATTGTCCTCTCTCCCATGTCCTTTCCCTCTCTGACATTAGTAGTTTTGCAATTGACCCCAGAGTCAGTGGCACCAGGAACAGACCAAGGGTCTCTTTCTTCTGGATTCTGGGCATCCTAAACCAAATCTACATTTAGCAGTGACTTTTCATAGCCTGTCAGGATGAGAACATTTTTATCATGATTAGTAACTCCTTAGGGGATTTTTATGGACATAAAATGTGATGAACACCACTGTACATTTTGTAAGGATAGGTTAAGAAGGCAGACTGTTTAACTTGTGGTGACCTCCCACAGAATTCTGATAGCACTGTGGTACAAATCTGCCAGTCAAATGTTTCCTCCCTGCAATGCAATGAACATACTTGTAATTTACATTGGTGTAGCTGGTGATGAAATGTGCCTGAAGCACAGATCTGTGCGAGGCAGCGGTCCTGGGGCTCCCGTGGGAGCGGTGCTGGGAAGCTGTCTGCACAGAGACTGGCTTTAGCTGTGGGGCAGGACCTGCTTCTGCTTTCTGGCCCCTTCATCCTATGCTAGAAAATTGCTTCATGCAATAGGTGTCCAGATATGAGATTGGTTCTCAAAGACTCTGTGGCAACACTAGCAATTATCTCTGACAAGTGGGCTATTCTGTATTAGTTTGGCTTTACTGTGGGGTTTTTGTTTGTTGGGGTTTTTTAAGCTTGTATGTTTTCTACATTCCATTTGCAGACTGAAGGGCACCTCTTCTATCATAAACCCGATTCTGATCAAATTCTTCTTTTTTGCTCTTTCTTTTTTTATGTGTTTTGTTGGTTGCTTTTGTTTGTTGGTTTTTTAATATTCACATTCTATTTGCTGTTATCTGGACAAATGCTTTCTATGAATCATGCTAAATGTTTGTGATGTTCAAATGACACCATCAACAGATGGTAAATGTATTGTAGCACCACCAAAATACTTTGGCATGGCTAAGAATAATTTGGGATGTACTGCCATCTAATGGCTTTGCTGACAGTAAAGGAAATCAAGAGTAAGCTTGCCTCCTTTTAGATTCAGAGAGAAGGTAAAAGGTTTTCAGTTACCATGTGGAAGAGTGTATTTAAATTACAATGCTGAAGAGAATGTGTGCAGACTTGGCTATTTTTTGACTATTTGAGGTGCTGCAGTGTTTCATATCCCTGTTCTGGTCTGCCACAGGAGTCAGTAAGTAAGTAGAGGGACACATTTGTATTTTACTGGCATATAACTTGAAACATTCTTGAGTCTGTGTCATTAAACTTAATGGTACTTCGTAAAACAGAAGTTCAACAATTTTGTATTCCAGTTTCAGAGAGGTCTTCCTTCGGCTGTAGCTTGACCTCTCTTAGTGGTAAAAGAGAATAAATAAATGCAGCCTGTGGCACTCTGAAAAAAAGGAGTTTGTCAGCATGATCTCCCGCCTCCTCTGCTGAGAACCCCCTCCTAAACACCCTTCCTAATGTATTTTGCCATGATTTCTTCTAAGAAAGAATAAAATACAGAAAAAATACATAGAAAAAATATGTGCTCCCAGCAAGTCTTCAAATATTTCTACTAAGCAAAGAGATTTCTTTTTGTTGCCAATTATTTAGCCATGTGAGGCCTGAGCTTCAAGAGCCACGAGCCACTGGCCAGAGTCAGCAAAACAGCTGGTGTTCAAGGTAGTCATCTGGGATCCTGCCTGGGAAATCCCACAGAAAGAGAGCCAGGGTTCTGCCTGAGCTTTGTACAAGAAAATGATTATTACTTCCATAGCTGATCAGGAAAAATGGTAAATGGTGAACAGTGAGAAGTGTCTTCCCTGGCCTCTGCAGTCCCAGCTGTGGCTCTGTTTCTGTACCATCCAGCATTTTGTGGAGATGCCCTGAACACACCTGCACACCCTGTTTCTCTCGTTGGACCTGTATTCAGTTCCCCTGACCTCTTTCTCCCTGTCTGTGTGTCCCTGGCTCAAGCCATGCTCTGAATGCATCTTGCTGGTGCCCCACCATCCCAGGAGCACACACAGAGCACAGGGGCTGTTGTGTGTGGTTGGCTGTGCACAAAGGGAGATCTTGGTAGAAAAAACCCTGCAGCTGAAATGTTACTACAGTGGGCTTTTTCGTCCACCCTGCACCACCCAGGAAATGGTCCCACTTATTGAATTGTTCCCTGATCAATTTAAAGTGGTGATTATTTGCTAACCCCTCTCTTTGGAGCATCACTGAGCAGCCCTGTGGAGTATGAAGTGCATGGCACACTGTCCTACTGTGCAGTCACTTTGCAGCTTCTTAATGCTCTAATCTTCCCCTTGATGACCTCAGGAGAAGTAGAGAATAGTAACTTCTCTTTCCTGCTGCATCTAGTCAGTGGCAGTCATGTGTGCATGTCTGATATCCAGAAAGCATAAATTGAAGATGCTCTTAAAAAACTGTGTGTATCTCTTCTACTATGGTTCACATCTCAGGCTTAAGTAAAAGGGTGCATAAAAATGCAGTAAATGACTGCATAAAAATGCAATTGTTACAGAAATAGGCATGTTTGAAATGGCCCAACTGGGTAAATGGTCTAGCTATGAGATTAACTTTCTTAATTCCCTCAAGATTTGAAAACTTAAATTCACATTCAAACTCTGTGACATAAACAGCTTGCATATTAATTAAAATCCTTTTCTTTAAAGAAAACAGACAACACTGTGCTAAAGTTAACTATGCACAGGATGGCCTCTATAAGTGCAAATGATTCTAACGAAACAAGGGAAACTCTCAAAGTATTTGAAGATCACTCTGCCAGTGTTCAATAGACTGCATCCCTGATTAATGCTACAGACTCAGGACTGATCAGTGCTATGGACTTGTTCCTCTGGGGAAACAAAACCCTGCACAGCCTTCAAAGAAATAACTGCTAGCAGTAAAAAAGTCATTCTGGAAATATGCACAGGGAAGTTATATATAGTAAAGAAAACTCTTCTCTGCCCTGGGGAAAGCATGTAAAAAAGGGTTATGGGTCAAAAGGGGGAGTTTTCTTCTCTGAAGTAAGAGGACCAGTGAACAAGAAGCGCAAACTGAAGTTTGTCAGTGTGTGCAAAGTTTCCAGTAAAGAGTGAGCTGAGACAACCACTCAGGCATGACCTCTTCCTACCAGCCTGCTTGTCTGAACCCTAGGCCGAACCCTAGGACAGGAGGCTTCTGGCAATATTACACATACATGTTTCTTTCCAGCTTCCTCAATCTTGCAGTTGGGAAATCCTGACCGAGGATCACCCCTGGTCCTAATTGATTTGCACCCAAGGTCACTTTAGCTTAGGCCCTGCATGCCCAATGGTCACAGGGTTGTTTTAGGAATGATTTATCCTCCTACATCCAAATGAACTCTCTGTCCCTGTGTTGGATGGCACGCACACAAATGGGAAATTCAGTTTTTCATTTGAGCCCTGAAATTCCACTAGGGACGAAGTTCAGTTAAATCTCACGTAACTTTGATCATTTTGAATGAAATGTCAGTTACCAACAGGAGGTCAGAGGAAGTAATTTAAACTGATTGTTTGTAAAGGAAGCTATCAGTTAGGGTTTAATGCATTTGGCCCAAGATGGACTTTAAAGCAGGATCTTAAATTGCTGTTGGGTTGGTCTTCCTCTGAGTCGATTCCAGCAAGAACAGTGGTGCTGTTCAAATGCAGTAACTGTTTTAGTAATTAGGCTTTTTAAGTCTATCCTAAAGGACTTTTACAGTACAACAGCAGTCAGTTCAGGAGAAGAGCAAGGGGATTTTTCCAGTACAAAAGGGACAGCAAAAGATGGGAGGAATAGCTTTTCTGTATACATTGCAGTGGTAAGTCAACAGGAATTATGTTAAAAGTCTTCATCTCAACCAAATAAAATGCAATGTTACCTACCTGCCTGCCCTTTTCACAGTTTAGCAGCTCATTTGTATCCAGATTTGGATTGATGGATTTGAACCCAAGTGTAATTTAATGCAATGGAGTTGGGAAGTCTACCTTTTCCTACCTGTGAATGCTGTTACTCCCTTGCTGTAATTTCCTTGCTCTTCCTACCCAACTCTGCCTTTCCTGAGATGATACAAAAACCTCTTCTGCAATCAGGCTTAGTGCTCCCATCTGCATAAATCTGTTTTCTCACTCAACAGATGTGTGATGTGTAAGAGTCACTGCAGACAGCAGCAAAATCTCCATTCAGCAAAAGTCATCAAAACTTCTGCTTACAACCCAAAAGGCTCAGTTCTCAACAGCCTCTTCTGGATTCATACACAGCTGCTGGCTCTTACCACATCCTGTGTGCTTGGTTCTCGCCCACACACTGCAAAAGTGTCAGCAAAACTGTGGGCACTTGCTAAGTCTTACAGTACTGATGTCCTGAATTGATTAACGAATTATTAGTAATTGTTTTAGTAGGTTGGTGCCCCAAGCATAGCCCTTGGCTGTTCTTGGCATGGAAGGGTGTACTTGCTCAGGCAGCTAGGCTAAAGCTAAACTCACATCAGTTTAACCTCTGTGTCCCTTTTGGAAAGAAATTTGTTCATCTATTTGGGCTCATCTTACCTTGATCATGTTTTTCACATTTATCTGAGCTACTCCTGGCTTTGGGGCTTGAGTGCCTGTAATGGGGTCTTCATGTGTCTTTTCCATGCTCTCCCTTACCATTGCATTTAGAGGCTGGAATGCTGTTAAAATCCACGTGTGATGAAATTAGGTCATCGTCTTCCTCTCAGCTGCTTGTTTCTGGCCGCTGGTCCTCCACAGAAATGCACCAATGGTGCATGTCAGTAAAAAGCTATGAGTGTAAGGAAAAGATGAGGAGAACTTCTGCAAAACCTGGGATGCCTCTGGGGGTAAGAAAGGCCCTATGAGAACGACCTTGTGGTTTTTGTCATTGGAGCCTTTCTGAAGTAGAGCCAGCCACATCTCACAGCCAGAAAGCAAGCTGGGTCAGAAAGCTGGCAGAGCTTTTGGTTCCATTTTGGTCTTTGTCTGGAGCTGACAGGCTGTGAACACTGAACGCTCTCCTTCCCACTGCTGCACTTGAAGTGTTTATGGTGATGGGTGTGGGAGTGAAAAGGAGTTTGGGCGGAAAGCTGAGCTACTGGGACACACTGATGTGGGATGTGCGGTGGAGATAGGAGGCCATCTCTCCTCCCTAGTCGCAAGCAAAGGGAAAAGATCCTCTAGAGTAGATGGTTTTCCAAGTGGTGTTTTCCTTACCATGGGGCTGCAGATACTCACTTCCCTTGGGGTACCCACCTGTACATGAGGCTAGATGCCACCAGCAGCTCATTTGCAACCCCCAGTGGCTGAAGGGCCAAAAGAAGGGATAGTATTGTCACAGAGATTTTCATACCTAGAGTTCTACAGAAGTGGGCAGGACGGTGGGAGAATGTAGCTTAAGAATTCACAGTTGTTAAGCTGATATTTTTCTGGAGTTGTGGAGAGGGAAAATATCCTTCTTGTATTCAGTCCTAATTTATTGCTTTTGTCGCTTATTCCCATTTTTGTTTGCTGGGGTGACAGAAGACACTTTGAAGACATATTCCCCTTAATTTACATGGCTTGTTGTCCTCAGAAACACTGGAATACAATAACCAGTTTTCCACTGCCACTGTGCATATTTCACCCTCATGCAGTCATTTTGTCATGCACACAGTTTCTGGTATTTCCTTTTCTCTCTCTGCTCTGGCTTTGCTCTCTGCAGCTCAAATGTACATCCCAGATGCAGATACGTACGTCCCAGACATTTGCATGGATCCAAAATATTTTGAATAAGAAAGCCTTGGGTTACATGATCTTGTAAGTTGCTCACAAATGAACACTTAGAAAACTCTGCTGCAACGTCAGTCTGGTTGTTCTTGCAAAGCAGCCCTCACATAAGGGCTGTTTTTATACTCCACATTATTACACAGTTGAACAGGTGTATTGTAAGTCCTCCTTTTGTCTCAGCCCTCCCTTCAGCCTTCTTGGTTCGGCTGTGACCAGGCAGGGATTTGGGCTCTCACTGTTGTGCTGAGCCCCTGACCCACATCCATGAGAGCAGGCAGCTTCCCAGAGCCTCCAGCAGGCAGTTGATACTACTGAAAATTATCTTTTTCTGCTTTTCCCTTCCCCTACTCACTTACAGCTTAGAACTAATTTTTCAAAGCAACAAAATCCTTAAAATTCAACTGGACATTTCCCGTCTATGGCTCTTTTTGCCTTATTTTGACCTTATTCAGCCTTAATGCTTTTTTTTGAAGACAGAAATATAGAGGGAGAAAAAGCGGTGTTGAATCAAGTCTAGTGTATTGATCCTTAGGAATATTTGCTGCCTTGCTGCACTAATGATGGCTGTTTTGTATGAGATATGATGTATTTCTGTGACATCCACACAACCTTTTGGTCTGAAGGTTAGCCCGAACCTTTTACTAAACACCAACTTGCAGGTAACTGTCCATAGAGCAAAGAGAGACCCAATTCTCACGAAAACTCCAGTATAAGACAATCTGGAACACTCAGAGCAGCGATTGTGACTGAGCCAAGAGAGTAGATAGTGATAGATAGATAGACAGACAGATAGAAAGATAATTCATCACCAGTGTCATGTTTCTTTCATATCAGGAAAGGCATACTTGTTGCTCTGTATTTCAGTTGTGAAGGGCTCACCAGGGCTTTGGCAGCATCTGAGTGTCAAATACAGCAGGCGCTTTCTCAGCACAAGCTAGGATTGTCCAACACACGCTGAATGCCAAATTATTTTACTGAAATTAGTAAAGGCTACAGTAAATCTAGAGTGACTGAAGAGTAACCACATATGAACTAGTTTGCCAGTGCGTTGTGCTATTAATGATTACCTACCCTTTGTTAGAGAACAGCACAAGTAGCACAGCTGATGTATCTAACCATTAGCCAACAGATGTTTTCCCTTCTATTCTGACTAAACTGCTGAGGGGGGAAGGTGCTGTTAGGGTTACACATTAATCATATCCACTGTGGGGTGGCTGATGCCATCAGTACCTGGAGTGGGAGCTTGACACCTCAGGGAAATTGTCACCCCAGCTCCAAACCAGTGCTGCTGGGGGCAAGGAGTCACCCACGCCAACTCAGGGAGGGAGTAGTAATTCTGGGATGGATGGGTGTGTGGTGAGACAGAGCAGAAAAATGCTTGGAGGAGAAGGCAGCAAGCCGGCAAGCATAGAAGCGAGGGTTGTCCTGTCCAGGCTGCACATGGGAATCTTCAGACAGACACTCCTCAAACATTTCTTCTCCTCTGCAGAGGCACTTGGCTGGTGATGGGGCTGACCTCAGCTGATGGACACACTGACTAAAATCAGGGCAGGTACTGAATAAACAGGAGCCCTCCTGAGCTGCTCCTTGGCTGCTCCTTAGTGCTGGCCTGAAACCCGGGACAGGATCTGGAGGGCTGCCTCAGAAAGAGAGGCAGAAAGCAACAGTGGGGTGAGGCCATGCTGATGCATCCCTCAGCCAGTTTCTGTGCTGTGCCTGCCCTGACACCACATCTGACAGTCTGATTGCTTGTACGGACTGCTCAGCTTGGAAAGGTGTTATCCCAAGGGCAATATTTCATACACATTCTTGTAATTAATTGATTTCCCCCTTTGCTCTGATGGCAACTAGCCACCTACATGTATTTTATCTAAAAATAAGACTTATAGATTATAAAAAGCTCCTGCACACACTAGGAATGTATTTCAAGGAAATATTTTGACAGGATGCCTGAAAGAAGAGTCAGTTAGGAAAAGCAGCTTGGTTCAGCTAAGTGCCAAAGTATGCATTGCTAATTTCCCCTGTTGTTCAGTGGAAATGAGTTATTATCATTATTGTTCCTTTGCATGGTCTTTTTTTCTGGCCATTATTTTTCAGACAGAAAAATAGATTACCTAACTTTGGTAAGTAATGGCTGCCAGAAGTATAGCAGAGAAACACCATTTTCTGGAGTATTGAGATCCCCCTCACCTCTTTAAGAAATCAAACTAAACTAAATATAATTCTGCAGATACTTTTTTTTTCTCTGTATGTCTGTCTTTTTTGCATTTTGGGTTTTGTTTCTTTTTTTTTTTTTTTAGACTTAAATACAGACCTGAAAAAAGCTTTTGCTTGATATATGACAAAAAAAGAGAAACACAATTTTGAAATACAGTATTCTGGCTGCAAAAGAACATGTGGAATTACAAGGAAAGTGTAACTTAATTCTTCAGTGTTTTGGTCCTTCCAGACCGCTGCTGAGAGATGCTGAACATTGTAAAGCAATTTCATAGAGCTGATTGATTTATTTTCTCGTTCACAAGAACTTGGATCGCTGTTCTCACAGCGCCCCGAGGCCTTAGAGACCTCACCGTGTATTTCCTTGAGGACACCTGGAACATGTACATCATGAATCACTGGGCACTGCCAGACATTTTGAGTGACCTTCTTGCAAGATGCAGGAGATCAAGCCTTGCCTGCTTGTAGTATTAAAGGACCTGCAAAGGGGTAAATGTAGAAAGAATGTATCTCAGATTCATTGGTGTAAAGCATGCACAATTTTTCCTTGTGGCAAATCAGCCACCCAGTGACAGGCAAGGATTAGAACTCTTTTAGCCTGAAGTCAAACCAGATGTAAATTGCTTGTTTTGGAGAGAAAGGTTCTTCTCGAGGCAAAATTGTGTATTTAACCTAACAATTAACAGCTCAATAAATGGACATCTGACTGTGGATTTTCCCCTTTTCTGGCAGGAAAATTATCTTTCCCAAAATGCTCAGTTTGCTTCCTGCCTGTTCTTGACAGACTCTGAAATCTCCCATATCCATCACTGAAAACAGAAATTCAGCACTTTACAAGCTCAAAATAATAGATTTTTACAATTCTTTTTCATCATTGATTTTCTTCCCTGCGAGTGTCCCACACCACTGCCTTAAACTTCTTAATCTTTGGCCATCCACTACAGGGATCAGGCCAGACGCAGTATCATTAATCATGAAACAAACACTGAAAGATTTAGATAATTTCATGTACATTTCACACAGCCATCCACAGAATTAAGAAGCATTCACTGTTAATCATGGAGGGTGCCTGGAGATTCATTTTCCTGCAATGAATGTGCCAGAGCCTATTTCTGAGTAATTTATTGTTGATTTGTCAGAGTGGTCAGTCCTCATAGAAAACAGTCTTTTATCTTTGGCACAACCAGCACAGCTTTAATGGGAAGGGACTCTTTAACCGAGACAGTTTAAAAACACTTGCCTTTTGACCTCTTTCTTTGAGATGTGATTGAATGTGTGGAGTGTTTTTGCAAGGAGTGCAGAATAAATAAGCAGTGAGTGAGCTGTCACAAGCTGTGGAGTGAAGGTCGTATTCTTCTTTTTTTTTTTTTCCGCTTGTGTTTTGCTAGATTAACTTCAATGAGACGGCTGACTGGTCTGAATCGAGCCCATTTCTGTGATGAGTTACATGTGTTGCTCCATAGGGCAGAATGAAACTCCTCAGTAGAAGCTGCCTTATTTTGAAGGAAATCAGATGGAAAAAAGATGAATCAGAACTAATAAGGCAACAAAACCATCATGCAGGAGATTAAAAGTATGAAACATACAACCACAACATACAATTTCCCCTGTTATATAAAGGAAAACTGTAATGTTAGTGCAAAACTGTTGCTTCCACTTCATGTCAGGTTGATTTTCAGTTTAAACAACCTGCCCGAGTCTGTGAGTGTGAGGGGGTTATATTTGTGTAAAGTTCATTTGCCCACTTATAAATTACATGCAAGTGAAAACTTCCTTGGTAGATTTAAAGGTAAGGGTCGAGGGGTTGTGCTTGCATGAGTGTGTGACCCAGCTTTTCCAAGGAGGGCAGGTGCAGCCAGCACCCCAGGAGAGGCAGATTTCAATCTGTGGTGTACCAATCATCTCTCAAGCCTCCCTGCACCTGGCTTTGCCCATAGCTACCAGAACTATGATTCCATACCCATATGAACAAGGAATTTTTTCTCCCCAGGAGCACTCAAAAACTTTGGGATTTTTATCCACTTGCACTCTGGAGAGTGCTCATGGCTCCACAGGAGCTTGAGCCAAAGAAAACACATCTGGGAGGAGACGCCACAGCAGGGACACGTGTACAGAGTCTCCAGGCTGCATTTGCTTTGGCACAGGCTCCAAGGATTGCCATGAGCAGAGCAGCATGAGGGCTGCTTTGCTTCTCCCTGTGTCACAGGCCTTCCTCAGCTACCCTACGTAGCTCCAAGCATGGGAGCATTCTGAAGGAATGCTGCGGTGAGCTATGGAAAAGCAGCTTTCTCACAGGTGTATCTACAGCTACCTGAGCTGCCTGGAGCTGTGTCAGGCCACAGCTGCAAAACAGCTGCACAGCCCATGAGATAATGTTTCCTGCTCTGCAGGTGGGATGGCAAATCTGTGGGAGACTCCATCTACACGGGCCAGATACCTGAGCTGTCTGCAACTTGCTGTGGATGGGCTCATAATGGAAAAATTTTGGATTAGCAGCTAGGAAGGGCAGTGTGCAACATTCCTTGAGGAAATCTGCATTGGGAGCAAGTTAGGAAACTATTGCTACATATTCTAATATTTTATAGTGTGAAACATAACTTCTATAAATATCCACTATTTTTTCACTTTTAAAGGTGTATATTTTATTAACTTGATACTACCATCAGAACAAATAAATACTTGAGACTTAACGTAAGCCACAGGTGTGGCTTGATGCCTTAGTCACTGGAACATTTTTCCTAACATTTGCAAACCATTGTTAGAAGCTATTTTCTTCTAGAAGCAGTATTCTATACTACAAAATAAAGGGCTTGTCACTTAACAATATAAAATTAAAAACAAACAAAATACTCCAGCCTTTATTTGTAAATTTTCAGTTACCATGGATTTTTCACTAAGGTCTCCTCTTGCTCAAGCCTCTGTGTCTAGTCTCTGCACTATTTGGCACAGAGTTTGCAAAATAAACCCCAACACCTTGCTGGGGATCCATCATAATCCTAAATGGGTTGATGGTGTCAGAGTCTGTCATTTACAGGCTGTTTCCGTGGCATGCACACACAGCAGTCTTGCGTATTGCATTTCCTTTGCCAACAGCTTGCATGCTAGAACAGGGTTCCCACAGCTTCTTTTAGTCAAAGGACACCTTTGGCTTGTGGAAAAGAAGGAATACTTCCCAGAACTATCTTCCTTCGTGCTGCCACCACAGTGTGCCTCTGCAAATAAAAGAACAAATGCTCAAATTTTAGTTCAGTTTGTATCATCAGATCTAGTTTCCCTAGACCTACCTACTTGGTTTCTTCTACACACATGTGGGAAATGCCTGTTGCTAAAAAGTGATTTCTGGGTCAGTGACCTTCCTCCTCAACATCCAGGGCTTCTAGAACATAACACTGCCATGGGATGCTCGTCAAAGGAGCAATTTAGGTGGATAACCTTGTAAACTTCAGAAGCACAGTGCCTTCATTTTGACTCTTACAAAGACTGGGTAGAAGGGGTCTGTTTATCTCGCTGTCCATGCACTTAGAGAAGTGTGCTAGGCCCTTCAAAGGAGCCCAGACCGAAAAAGAGCTCATATGATCTGCAAAGGTCGATGGTGTTTGATAGCTGGGATGCCATGGAAGATTTCACATTCTTCAGCTCTAATCTCTTAAAACAAAATGGAATTCAAACCTAACCTCCAAAAAAATAAGTCAGGTCTGGTTAGTGTGACGCCATGTCCCATGTATCCACCAGGATTTGTTTTTGGTGGATTAGTGCTCTCATTTACGTGTTTTCTTCTTGGTCAGCAGTGTTATTGTTTTAGCTGATACTTTCAAAAGGCGTTTATTTTTGCTGCTAATCTAAGATGAGCCCTGTAATTATCTGTGAAACAGAAGCAATGCCTTTCTGTAGCTGTGATGCTCTCTGGAGGCAGTGCCTGATGGTCAGCATTTCATGATTTCTGACATGCCTTTTTCCATGGCTATTTTCAAAACAGTTGCATCACATTTCAACTGCCTTGGTCCTTTGTTGATGTGTTTTACCAAAAATACCTCCAACAAAAAGCAAAGACTTTTTGTCTTCTAGATGGATTAAGTGCCATTCTAGTGTTTGTGATGAGAAGTATCTTTCTCTGCCTCAATATTTTTATTTAATGCAAGTTTTGTTGGGTATTTTACATGTTGGGCTGTAGCAGAGAGTAAGACAGCCCCTTGAACTTACTAGGCAAAATAAATAAAATATTTTAACTTCCACGGTTTCACTCCTTTTCAAGTGGCAAAAGGATGGGTGGAACAAAGAGGTAAGAAGAATAACAGCCTTTCTCCAATTTTTAGCCCTTCACCTTGTCCTCTGCTCTTTGCCTCCCAAACATACCTTGGAGCTGCTGTGATTATGCCACTGTTTTCTCACCTGTTTCTACATTTTCCCTGCTCTGACAGGTGCTTTGCTGGGTGCTCTACCATCATCTTTCAGGATGTAATACCTGTTTACCCTGGGCAGACCTTATGGTTCCCTGACACTTCTTCAGCCTTTTTTCTTCCCTATATTTCCTCTTCTTCCTCTCTTTTTCTTCACTTTCTCCCTCTTCCTTCTGTCCCGGACCTGCTTCTGGGATATCATTTCTGAGAGCTTTTGCATTCTTTCCTAGCCTTTGGTCTGCCTGTTTATTCCTTGCTTCATGCAGCCTTTTACAGACTGGGTAACTCTGTTGATCATGTAGAGGTTAGGAAATTTCACCTCCATCTATCTAGAGAGGGATATATATAATCATTCAGGATTTTTTTCTTTCTCTCTCTTATCTGATTCTGGATTTTTTTCTGAGATGGAACAGTGCTCTAGGTGCCTCCTGGAGTTCCAAAGGTGTGGGAAATCTTTATGCTGCTCAAGCCTGGGTGAGTGTGTAGCAGCTGAGCTTGGATTGTGCAATATTCCTTGAAAGTGGAAGTCTGGATCTGAATTTCCAGGTTCAGTTTGGGCATTAACCTGGAAGGGAGCCTAATCCATGAATGACCAACATGAGGCCTTTCAAAGTATCCACTCAAGATGTTCTTGAAAATCTCTGTTTTCTGTCTGTTTACACCTTCAGCCTTGTTGTGATGTCCCCAGACATGTCAATGCTGACAGCTGGAGACCTGGTACTTGATGCAAACACAATGCTGTAGTAGGATTAAGACTATTTACGATAGCTGGTCACTTGCTTTATGTTTGAAGAAGATGGAAAATATACCAATGAAAATGTCATTTGTAAACAGACCAAGAATAATCACAGTGCATACTTCTGAAGACTGCAGTGAAACATCTAAAAAAACCAGCCAACTGACAAAAAAATCACTGTGCTCCCCTACCCCCACCCTTCCTCCCCAGACATCATGGTCATAGCTCTTTTAAAGGTAGGAGTAGAAAGGGGGTAAAAATAATCTTTCTTTGATGGTTTAGGATCACCATCAAAGTTTCAAATCTCTTGGACGCGTCTGTACTGAGTTTAATACAACTGCCCTGGTGGAAATCAGTGAGTAGTAAATAATTAGTAACTACTCAAGATCTTCATGCACGGAAACAACCTCTGTATTTCTAAGGAGTCAGGGGTGCTCTGAGCACCCTTCTCCTCATATTCAGAGGCTGTGCCTTTCTGCTACAGAAAAAGCCTCTTTGGAGGCAGCGATCAAGGTTTGCTTCTAGGCTATTCCAGTTACCAGCAAAATACAGAAAGGAACTTGAATNCAACAACATCATTATGAATGAACTACAGGAAACAATGCATCTTCTTCCTATGTAAACAGTGTAAATAAAACTTCTGATAAGCACTTTACTGCCTTGAGTTCCTCATTCTTTCCTTTGAGAGTGTTCCAAAGTTTAGTGTGCAGCTTAATCAGCTTCATACGTGCTTGAGTTGGGCAAGTCAAAACTAACATGACCCTGCACAAGAAAAAGCATCCCTCGCACGCTTATTTACTAGATATGAAAACAGCCCCAGCCATTCCTTTCCTGAGGCAATAGGAATTTTCCATGTTTCCTTAACCACCATCACCCTTCAACACTTTTCAGGACGAAAGCCTTGTTCTCAGGATGACCCTGCCTGCGTGGTCATTAAAGTGGAGATGGAGCTGATAAAGCAAAATGATCAAGTCTCCAACTTTAATGTATTCAGCTGCAATATAGTTACCAACTGCAAAGTACGGTGCTGTTTAACCTCTCCTTTCTGTCAACTATTGACCACACTGAAATTCTTTTGAATGTAAAGCTTTGGGCCCTGCTTTGGCAAAGAGTTTAGTACAGGACTAGCTTCACCTGCGGGTTACCATCTTTAAATTAGCAAGGCTGTTAGCATGGGTTAAATAAATACATATGTAAGTTAATATAATATTTTTTAATTAAAAAGATAGCAGTGTGTTGATACAGTGCTATGTGGGTGGCAAGGATTAAATAAAAGGCAGGGAGACAAATTAAGTAGTTTAGGTAGTGAATCAGATCTTCACTGAGTGGCAAAAGTTCTGGGAAAAAACCCCACCTTTATGGAATACACTTATGCCAGTCCTATATTCAGGCCTTTTAAAATCAAAGTCCTTCGGCATTCATGACGCTTGGGTCTGGGCTGGAAATCATCCAAAGGATTTCGGCTCTGTGCTCTGGGATTCAACCTCTTTAAAAAAAGGAGCGTTTTGGGAGGGCCGGTGACCACTTCTGGAATGTGTTAAATTAAATCCTTTGTTATCTACAGACAGACATCACAGGGGTTACAGCAGTGCAAACCTCTCTTCATTTCAGACCTTGTCACTAGATACTTTCTGCTTGGAGTGGGAGGGTAAGGAACACGATGTGGAGACAGGTGTCTCCTGAGCTCTGGGGTCCAAGCACCCAGGTCCTGCTTTTGTTCCTGTTATCACCAAATCAGGAGAGGCTGCCTGGGAGCAGTGGGGGCTCAGCCCTGTGAGAAAGACACACAGCTTTCTCTGGCTTCAAGACAGCAAGTCCTGTCTTTGCTTACTCATTATTTGTATAAAGGAAAAATAAGTAATTATGACAGAATAAACATCTGAAACATCCTCTTGAGAGCAAAAGCCAAAACAAGTGAGGGAAAAAAGTCTGCTGGGCAGCAGTCCTTTGCTTAAATGAGTGCAGCAGTAGAGACAATGTGCAGTGTTGCCTAGAGGGGAGAAATACCTTGAAGCTGGCAGCTCACAAGACAGGCAGCAGACCATGATGACAGTGGATGATGAGCAAGTCAGGAAAAACTTCTGAAAAATCCCATAATTTCCCAGTTCATCTATAGTTAGTTTTTTTCCTGGGTATTGGACAACATACCGAAGGGATTAACAGTTTAATCATAGCTGATTCATATATGGAGATCTGCACTGTTCATTTATTTATTTTGTTATCAGGATCTTCCTCTTAGAGACATGGGAAACTGAGGCACAGAATGGTGAAATTACTTGTTTAAACAGTGCCTGTGGCAGAGGAGAAAAAGAGAAGTGTGTTGCTCAGATCTTACACCCCTTTATTACTCCTGTGCTGTTTTAACAGAGGAATTACAGTTCCTTACATAACCCTAACTTTTCTGGTTGTAATGATATATGAGTACAATCCGTTGCTTACATTTCCCTGATTTTTCTGACTGCAAAATGAGGTCTTTTATACTGCAGGTGAAAGTGCTAGAAGGGCTGATTTGCATCCTGTCATGTTCCTGGAGCTTTTGGTACTTGTAGGAAGCTACATGGTGATCAAAGTCAATGAATCTGCCCAACGCTTTGCAAAGGCACGGTCGTTCTGCAGGTTTGCTTCCCCTGGTCCCAAGCAGTTTAACCGTGAAAACAGGATATGGTAAAACGGACCGGACCTGATGCGCTGCTTTATCGGAGTCTGCTGTCATTAATCTCCGTCTTTATGAATGGTGGGGAAGCGGCAGCCGTACACAAGGATAAACAGCCGTCTCAGCAGACATGCTTTGAACTGCTCTGCTCCTTTGAGAAGAGATTTGAGATAAACCCGAACCTGGAAAGCATCAGTGATGGTGCATCGAGAGCCACTGATCACCCCCGCCGCTCTGGACCTTTCCACCACTTTCCGTCCCCCTCACCCTGGGGCGGGCACCCTTCTCCCCCTCTTCCCTGTGCTGCCCGCAGCCGGGAGGTCGGGAGTGGAGCGTGGCTTTGCGGGGCTGTGTGTTGATGTCCCCTCACTCCNCGGTACCCCTGCCTGAAACCCACGGGAGAGCTCACCACCTGCTTCAGGTGAGCGCCGCAGCCGCGGAGGACGGAGGGCAGAGGGGGCGCGGGGCTCACGCGTGTCCGCGGCTGGGGACTTGCTGCCCGCGGGGAAGGCGGAGGGGGGACACAAGCGTGTGGGTGTCAGGCGCAGGGAGTGCAGCTGTACCAGCTGTTTGTCTCCTCCCTGCTCTGTGCTAGCCCACCACCTGTTCCCACCACCGCCGTGGACCGCGGAGCAGGTAACTTGGTCACATCCCTCCCGCGTTCCGCATGTCCCCTGGCAAGTCCTGCAGTTGTCCCAGGGAAGGGTTTCAGTAACTCGCTGCAAACGTCACCTCCGAGACGTCGCTGGAGAGAGCGCGTGTGGTTCTCATTCCTGTACCGAAGCCACAGACAGTTTTTGATACGGTGAGAGAAGCTTCCTCTGACCTGGGTGTCTGGGACCACATTGGAGCTATAGCTGCATCAGTTGCAGGATAATCAGCAAGATTGTCTGGATTTGTGCTATGCAAAATATCTCAAGTTAGGTAGAATTGGTAACTCTCAGAATTGGTAACTTCTTCAGCAACCAGCTCTGGGGGAGAAATTCGGCAGAGGCCTCTCAAATTAAGATGAATCTAATCGTGATTAGTTTTCATTTTTCAGCTGTGTGTTTGAGAAACATCATCTGTTTTAATGGTGACAGCTGTCCAGAGCTGTCAGTGATTGACAGTGGATGTGCTTTTTTGAAGAGATGTACACAAAGTATGAGCACACATATATGTCTTCACTGATGCCCTCAGGTTAGCCTTGTCCCCACAGACGAGATGTTTCATGTATGAAAGCTGCTTCTTATAAGAGGCTGCTTTGTGGAGGCAACTGTGCTCTGCCTGTGTGTGTATGCTTGCATGTGGCAAGGAGCCACTTCTGTATACCAAAAATACGGTAACACATGTAGAAAGTGTTTCAGAGAGTGTCCATCTCTTCTCTTTGGCATTAGTTCCAAAGAGCTGTAGACACACGTTGCAGCAGTGTTGGCCTTCTCCCATGCTCTCAGGCTTGTTCATGTCGTCTGGCAGCCACAGCCACCTGGGACATTGTCCTGCCACTGCCCAGTTCTTAGGAGCATTAGCTTCCTCCCAGTCTCTGGGAAGGGCTCTGCAGGGAATGGAGGCCACCCTTCCCTGCGTCCCTTTTCTTCTCTCTCTCCTCTCCCTGTGAAGGTGAGGCAGAGCCCTCTTATAAGCAGCTCTGTAGCACCCAGTGGCAGCACATATTGGAGAGGATCAGTGTGAAGGTTTTGCAGGAAGAGTTTTGCAGGTTCTTGGATGAACCTGCAGCATTTCTCTGGTTTGGGGGCAGAGCAGTGGGGTGGACAAGACTGTTCTGAGCAGGAAGTTACTGAATGAAGAAGCCAGAGTGGGAGCTGCATAAGGCAGCAGACACATGACCATCCTGCTCCTTTGTGCGTGTCCCAAAATCCATCTGAGGAAAGTGATTCTGCTTTGTGTGTGACAGAGGAGGACTACACAGGCTCCACTGGCTGCTATGGACCACTGTGCAAAGAAAACAGGACTCTGTCCAGCTGCCAAGTCCCACTTGTGCCTTCTTTCATCCTTTCTGAGGTATTTCTGACCTTTAGGCTCTGGTTGTGACGAGCCTCCCTCCCCAGCTCTCCCTCTTCACAATCCCAAGTGATATTCAGTGTCCCAAATCAGCACAGTCTGTGTGGATGAGAATTTGGAAATTGCTACATTGACCTCTTGGTTGTTTTAGTTCAAACATTTTCTGTATCTCTGACTTCCAAGTCTCCCTTGCTTTAAAAAAGAAAAAAAATTCCATTTCTGTGTAATCACGTATTTTTAAGGTTTAACCTTTAGGCTTTGGTGAAGGCTCCATTCCTCAACCTGCAAGGACTCTTTTGTGATGTCCATGCACAAGAGCAGGGCAGCAACTCTGAGAGGGAGCAACTCTGCTCAGCAGAGCAGCTCTGCATCGAGCACAGACCTGAGCTGCAGTGTGCTGGCAGTCCTGCCCCTCAGAGCTGTGGCATGCTCTGGCAAGGACTTGCACTGAGGTGGTGAACCCCAGGGGCAGAACAGCTCCCCCATTGCTCCTGGTAGCAAGGTGTGCTCTCAGCAGGCACATGGGATTACCCTTGGCAGAACACATTTTAATGTAAGATTCATTAATATTTTGAGGTTGAGGCTGTTAACAAGATGACAGGAAACTTGCAAGTGTTGACTAATCCTGTGGTGCCTCAAGGCGGATTTTGTTTCCTAGGACATTCAGAAGCTTAAGGGTTCCGTTTTCATCTCTGTAATGACAACCAACTCTTAAAGAACTTCAGCTTGGTAGAAGCTCAGCTGTAGCTTTTAGGAGCTTTCGCTCCAGGTTTCAGATAAACTTGGTTTTGCTGTTCTATAGTTTATTCTTACAACACTTCATTTTTATCTTCCTACACATCTTTATCACAGTATTTCATAATGACAATAGTTATGTAATTTATATACATTGTTAGAGGTAGATAAAGGGATAGTTAATGTCAGCTTCTATTTACTATTAGCAGACACATCTAACTTCTTTTCTGGGTCAAAATACCATTTGTGTAGAAATTATACAAACTGACACAAAATTTATCATAACACATCAGGCATAAGGCAACATGCACCACTAGTGATGATCTGTTGTGCAATTAGTTAAATAAAATAAGGAATACATATGAAATTAGACATCAAAATTCCTCACCAAAATGCTTGATAGAAAGTAATATCGTCCTTTTATTCTTCCTGCTGGAATTTGTCATGAAAATCAGCATGTTTTTAGAGCACTTCAATAAAAATAGCATCTTTTCATCACAAAAAGTATTTCTTGATTTTATTTTTTTTAACCAGATTTACTCATGATTAAAGATGATCCAAGTGGAGGACCAAGCCAGAAGTGGGGCCAAGCACTGAGAATATACTGGCATTTTTCCCTGTGGTCATAGCAACCATGTACACAATCAGATGTATTTTTTTCTTTTGAATGTGTGCAGTCTGGCCCTTGGTTTAGTTTGAGTTGTATTTTTTTTTAATATGTCCTCTGTATTTGTTTTCATAAGAGTACAGAGGAACAGATGCAAAAAGCAGAGGGAGCTTATACAAAATCTTTTCTGTGGAAATCTCATTTAAACTTTTGTATGTAACTGCACAAAGTACCCAGTACTAATGTCCCCATCAGGTAGGTATGGAGAAGAATTTCTGCAGATTTGTTGACAGTGGTATGGTCCAATAAGATTTTGAATTTCTACTGTATGCCAAAATTCATCAAAGGAAATTTGGGCAGCATGAGAATATGAAGCCCCAGTCTCTTGTTACTGTCTTTTTCAGTTGTTTGGATGTGATGTTAACCTCTTTCACTCATACAGACTTCTAAACATTTTGTTGGCATGAAAAATTACACAAATGTTGCATTTTTTTCCAGTGCCTGTGACAATTCAGTTTGTGCATCCTTGTAGCAGTCCTTTTCATTGCAGTCCTTCCTTCATTTCCATTTTAAACAGTGCTCCTGTATGTTGTTGCTCTGGTCCAGAAGGAAAAGCAGCGTCTGGGACAGGTATCCCCTTGCTTCATCCTGATTGTAGAGCTGCGTTCCTGTAAGGGAGTGGTAGTGGTTATGTCACTTCCGAGTTCAGGAGGATCAACGTCTAATCTGGTACAATTTATTAATTGGAGTTTCTCCCTTTTTAAAAACCAACAAGCTTGATTGCCACAGTAACTGTTGTATATTAGGAGAACAAAATATTTTACTCAGTTAGAATTCAGAGAGTGAAGTGAATTATTCAGAATTATTCAATATACGTACTTAGAAATATTTGCTAGTGGGAAGCTGTTAGAAGTTGTAGGAAGATTCAAGCGTGAAACGTGGGAAAACAAGAATATTTTTATTGCCTGACTATGCCTATCTCTTTGCCTACTAGACACTTAAATATTGTTGTAATTTGACATGAAAGAAATAGTCTTGCTCCTCCTCAGAAAATTTTTATAAAATGTTAAATTAAGGAAACCAGCAAGCGTAAATTAGGCAGATGGAAATTTGAACCTGAATCTGCACAGCCAGGAAGAACATTTTAGCCATTACCTTCACGGGTGAAGGGAAGATTTGGAGGTTTTTTTCTTTTATTCAGATGAAACTGTTAGCCTAAATTAGTTGACAAAACTGATTATTTTTAAAGCAAATAGACTATTGACATGGTAAGAGAAATTATCCATCTTTCTCTGGCATCACCATAAGTAGCCTCCTGCATTTTTTGCTGAAAATGAAGTGCGCAAGGACATGTTATACCCTAATTTTGTGTGTATAGTGATGGAGACTTCTCCTGGTCCTTCCTTCTGCAGGACCAGCAAAAAGTAAGCAGTTTAGAGTTAGGGTGCTGGGCACAAAAATTCTAGCTAATGATGGTGAAATCTTTACAAAGATGAGCCAAGTCTTTGCATATATCTCCAAACAAGCTCTATATTGTGGAACTTAAATCTTGGCTAAGAACTTAATCTGTAACTTTTTTTTTTTAGTATTTTGCAAGCAAGATCTTTTAAATAGGACAAACACATTTCAGTGTAGGCTGTCAGCTTTTTCATCTGATAGTTAGCAGCTACAAGCATTTTGCCTAAGTCCTTCCAGCACTTCAGGTTTCAAATTATGCTGTAAAAAATTGTTCTACACTTCATAACAAAAAGACAATTCAAATGTATTGTGAAAGAGAATGCATATATATTTGTGCCCCACTTTGTTCTGATGCTAAACAGAGATCACAAGCATTTCTTTTTACCCTCTTCAATGCTGATACTGCTGGTGAAACCTACTATTTTTTATAGACTGTATAATTTTTTCACATTCTTAAAAGATAAAAGTAATTGCAAATAAGTTGGATTGTAGCTGTTTCACAAAGAGCAGCACTTTCACTAATATGCCCTTGGGGACCATATGCAATTCCTGGTTCCCAGATAGTCAGTGAGCATGTAGCAGAGCTTTCCAACATGAGAAAAAATTGCTGTATATAGTTTTAGAGCTTTCAGCTGGAGTAAGCAGGGATAATCTTCAGTCATCTTATCTTCTGACTTTTCATATATTTCTTTTTTATAGTTTCTGTTGCATTTCCTCTCTGAAGTTTTGCTGACTATTCCATACCATTGAAAGAGCCCCAGCTGATATAACAGTTAAACAAGAAACTAACCTGATTAGAGCAAACTACTGCCTAATGTCCAGTTATCTTGAAGGGAAATGCACTCCATAGTAGGATTTTGATGAAAATTTAGAGAGAATATGATTTCAAACTTTGTATTGGTTTCAGAAAACTAAACATACAGAATATACATATATATACACATTTTAAAAAAATCTTCTAGGGAATTGCCATCACAGGTAGAACTTTGTACATATCTATGAATAAAATTTTCTTCAATACAGTACTTTTTTTACAAAACAATGTATGCTACAATGGTGCCAAGAGATTCTTCCTAGCTTTCCTAGATTTTTTTTTTCCTCACTATTGCTTTGGAAATAGCACCTTCAAGTTGTATGGCTCTGACTGCATTCAGTCCTGAGTTTCATTCATTTTTCTTTGCTGTGATTGTCAAAGGAACAGATTGCTCATAGCTACTGAGACACATTGTGAATATATGCTGGTTAAGGTTAACACCAATGCCACATAGTTGTCTTTAGGCTTCCCTACTACACTTGGGTGGCTGTGACTTTCTGTGTCACTTTTCTGTCTCAGGTGCTAATAATAAGAAACCTAATTATTTCTGGTTTTCGGTGACATTAGGGACACCTGAGATCTCAGCAGATGTGGATGATACTGGCTGCAGCAGAGGCTCCTGCAGCAAAACATAGTGCTCCTATGGGTTTCCTGTGCAGTGTCTCCTCTGTACAGCCAATTCACTACAAAATGAAACAATTTAATTAATCGTCTTAAAGAATGTTTTGTAATTACTGTGAGTGGTGCTCTCAGGTATGATGTGTTAATTAAAGGATGAGGTCAGGCAAGTGGTCGTTCACATAGTCCAGGAGTTTTTGATGTTCACATCAAAGCAGTTTGGAGAATTTTAGAACTGGCAAGCCAAGAGGTTTAAGATACATGCCCTGCTTGGTGGTTTGATTGATAATGAAACCCAGGTGCTTTGCATTATGGTTTTCATCTACAGAATATAGGGTTAAATATGAACTGACTTTTCTGGCCATGTCGTCTAGCTCAGAGACTCCAGACAAACAAAATAGTAGCCCCAGGGCCTCCCATGCCTGATACAAAATAGGTAATAAAAATAGGCCTCCAAAGGGAACATGACGTTTGTAATTATCTTAAGTATTGTATACGTTCCCTAAGGTCAGGCTGTTTTGTCCTTAAAAAAGTGATTGTAGTCTCTCCTGCTAACAGCAGGATGTTATTAATACTTGTATTACTGCTCCCATTGTGGTAGACACCCATTGAGCTGAGTTGTGCTGTACTGATTGCAGACAAAACAGGCAAGACAGAAAAGACAGGAATGGAAGGATAAAGATATGGAGCAGCAGTGAAGAGAAAGGACAAAACACCCAGGGGCGTGGAGCAAGCAGAAAAAATAATTGATACAGCCATAAAAAGACAAAAATTCTGTCTTTGTCGTGGTTTGTGTGACAGATACGTGTGTGACAGAAGGGAGACAATCAGTCCCCAAAGACATATAATTTAAATGCTTCCAGGCTTCTATTTAAGTTGAACCCATAAAAACAAAACATCAGCCAAAATCAGACAAAAACCCACACGCACGCACCCCTGGGAGGATTGCTATTCTCCCAACTAGACTTGGAGCTAAGCTACAGCCCCTGATGCATCTTCCCTTGACAGCCTCTCCCCTTCCTTCCTTCCTCAGTCTGCAAAATCTCTCTCCCTCTCTGTCCCTCTCTGTAAAGTGTGTGTCTGTGCAGGGGCAGGAGGGACAACTTACAGGCAGATATTTCAATTTCCCTTTCAGTCCTTGCTCTGTTCAGATTGCCTGTGCTCCTTGTCATAGCAAAGAGTTTTTGGGAAGTAGTGAAGTATGAAATATTTAAACTACTTGTGGAAAAGTAGACCAGGCTTGCTATAGATCCTAGGTAAGACAGGATTGCCCATATTCTGCTGTGAAAACCATTGCCCAGTACAAAGAACATGTGAGCAACAGGTTTTTTGAGACCTCTGCTGTGCAGGCCTGTTTTTCTGTCATTGCATGTGTGGAAGGGAAATTACTGTATGTGGGGAACAAGGTCACACGATGCAGGTATGAGGGAGATGCCTGATGTTGATGTACAGACAAGCAATTGCCCTGAACCTGGGATAGATCTCATTTCAGATTGTACTCACTCTTGTGAAGTGCTGGTCATTGGGAGCACGTGTGATTTTGGGTTTCATTGAGATTGTGCTGAATTCTCACAAGCCTGAGTTTAGTATTTTGGTTTTGCCTCTGCCTCAGTGCCCTGAATCCTGAGATGACTTTTGTCTCAAAGTGTGAGTCACTGCTGAGTGCTCAGTACCCATGTCACTCCAGCTGGAGCTGTTGGGGATGGCACTGGGCTTTGTCATAAGTCAGTGGCAGGGAGATGGGTCTCTCTTTTCTGGAGATCTTGTGTTGCATACATCTCATACAGACCACATGAATCACTCCAGGGTTCCTCTTTTTAATTGTGCCCACCACCCCAAACAAACAAAGCTGACTTTGAATTGCAGTAAAAAAAAGTTTTCCCGAAAGTCTGCTCAGATTTTTTTTCTCTGTGTTGTCCATTTTCTGTTTGCTCGGTTTCTGTTTTGAAACTAATAGAAGCTTCTTTTGTAAACTAACAGTAGCAAATGTCACTCTGCTGCTCAACTTTGCCAGTTCTTCTATGTGGTTCCAATTGTAAGCAGAAACAATGGAAAGCAGAATCCATACAGTGTTGACTTGATTTCTTCTTGGCCTAGTAAAAGAAAGTAATTTGTTTGCATGTCCTTGAGAGTAGCTCTGTTTAACAGTTGAGGAGAAAAACAATTTCAGTTTTAGACAGTAATCTCAGAGCTTAGTGTTTGGAAAATCCTTCTCCCTTAAAGAGTGTTTTCCATTGTGTTGTGTTGATTTCATTGCTGATCCTGGTTCAAAAAATGAAGTACAAGACCATCAAACATTTAGCATACATCCAGCTATTGTAAATAATTTCTTCTGAGTTTCTTTGTTAGTTTCAAATTCTAACCACATTCATTTTAATTGACAATCTGTGCTGTAATTGAAATGAGGTGAAATACACATTGTTTGTACTAACTGTATTAATATTAGCACAAAAAAATATTTGTTTACTACTGAGTGATAAACAAACATAAAACAGAATTTTTCTCCTTCCTTTTCAAATGGACTGGGAGATAAAGTGGTGCAGACACAGTGTTTTAAGTGGGAAAGAGAGGCAAAATCTAAGCTGTAATCCAAGTTTTTAAGTGGATCATATTTGGAAAAATGAACAAGAATATTATAGGTCAATGGCAAGTTGTTGTAGAGCGTGAGTTTAGAGGAATATAAAACAGTATTCATCTGGGCTAGAAAACATATTATTTCTCTTTCTATGGAAAAATTATTGGTACATAGCTTCCAGTGTAAAGTAGTAGTGTTCATGTTGGCTTCATTATCTCATTATCAACCCTTAAGGAGGAAGGTTGACCACTTAATTCTCTGTAAAAAAGTGTGCATGTCCAAAAAGTTGTACTGTACAGTCTTCAAAATGGATGAAGAAATACATAAAGTATTGTCATAATATCTCATGAGAAATGGGTGAATGCTGAAAATATAGAAATTTGTGAAAATACACCCAGAAAAAAAAGTGTGCTCAGAACTCTGTAAAAGTGAGAGAAAATAACTTTATTGGATGCATTTTTTCTTTGTAAATAGCTTCCTGCCCAGAGCTCCAGTGTCTCTGCAGAATGTTAATATTTCTGTAATCACATTCAACATGTTTAATGTATGTTGTAAACTGGACATCTTGCCTACTCAATAAAATGTTATTATCATACTCAATTATCACTAAAGAGTTTATTATCATAGCTGCACCAAAATAGTGGTGTTATTTCCTAAACATTGCTCTCTGGAATTCTGACAAAACCCCGTAGTTTAGAGATTATTGCCTTGGAGAGTTGAAACAAAAATAGCCAAAGGGAAAATTATTTAATCTTTAAAATAGTATCTATGGGAAGAGGAAAAAAAAAACAGGTGAAAACAGGGTTTTTGGTAGTTTTTTGGTAGTTCTTAGTGGTTGAGACGTGAAGAGTGAGAAAGAGACTTGAGGGACCAGGACTAGAGCTACTGTTTGGTAAATGCTTAATCTTACTGGAAATACATGCTTTTAACTGCAGCTTCCTGAGACAGGAGTAAGGAGCAGTGGCAGACAGACAGTGCTGGCAGCCTGGGCTGATCTTTGGAATTCTGTAGCATGATGAACCCAGCTGTTGGTTTGCACAGTGGCCTGGGCAGTCTAAGGGCAAGTTGTGCCTCAGACCGTGACTCTTGTGGTGCCTCAGACATGGATTTCTTGATATATTACTTAATGGGCTGCTTGTATGCAAAATACTGTGTTTGCTTAGGCAGTTGTATGAAGGTTATTTTGATGTATATTTGGATTTTAAAAGCTTATTAGGGTTTTTTTGTTTGTTTTGTTTTTCCTGAGGAAAGTATATGTCTACTCTACTGGACTTGCCTGGAGGCCTGGAGAGATAAGGTCTGCAAATAGGTCACTGGGGGGCTTTGTGGTTTTTTTGTTGTTTGGTTTGGGACTTTTTGCTTCTTTGTTTTATTTGTTTCTTTGTTTTATTTGTTAGTTTGTTGTTTAGTTTGTGGGGGTTTGTTTGGTTTTAATTTAATGGGGTTTGGGGTTTTTTTAAGAGGTTTTTCTAGAGTGCAAAAGTATTCATTTCAAGCTCTTCTCATTTTAAAATTAAGAAACATAAAATGGAACAGGGAATGTAATTAGAAATAGAGAACATGGGGTTCATTTTTATTCTACCTTATCCTGCTCACCTTCTAGCTTGTCTAGTAGCAAACCACAAGATACTGAACATGCTACTTCAAAGAGTGTTGCCCTGCTCAGTGTCACACTTCAGTTCCCTACATTTCTAACTTCCATCAATGTGCAGTAAATTAGGGATGACAGAGAGAATTGGGACAATCTGACACTTCCCAGTTTTCAGACATTTCTGTTCAGAGTCTGCTTTAGGAGTCCAGGCTCCAGTTCTTTTCACTGTATATGGTCAATGAGGAGAAAGGGAAAGCTTGCTTCAGAGCAAGCTAACATGATATTTCCTCTTAGTTTTAAAACTTAAAGAGAAATGGAAATTTTGCTGTCATACAACCTCAACAGAGAGCTTTATCCACAAGGTTTTATAAAGACAGACCTGCATTCCTGAATCTCCTCTGGGTCTGAAGTAAATTCAAAGTGCAATCAAACCTTCTCCTTGTGTTTGATCTTAAATTAGGCCCTTTTCCTGCAGAAATTTCTCTGTGTGGCACAGGAGCTTAAGAATATTTTATGATTGTGTCTACAAGACTGGCCCCTTTTCAATTTTTCTTAGAAGCTCACCTCTGTTAAAAGATGTCTCCCTTGGTCCCTGCATGGGTACTAAAAAGGTCATATGAAAAGATTTGCAGAGGTTTGCATTTCCATAGCTTTACTGACTTCCCTGGACCTACACCAAAGTGTGTCAGTTGGGGAATTCTTCATAATTATTCTTAGCATTCCATGAAAAAAGAAAAAAAAAGAATGCAGAAAGATGTTAAAGCAGATTGAATGCATTTTACCAACAAAGCAAATTCTCTGCCTGGTTTTCCAAGCTGAGATTCTTGGCCAGAGTCTTGTTTTTGCTGTTTGTTGTCCTCGCACTGACCCACACTTGAATTTGTGGTTTTATTGACCGTGCCTGGAAGGGTCCTAGACAGTACCCCTCTAGATTTACATCGGTGGGAGCACTGTGATCCAGGGAGGCAGTGGGGTTTAACCTTAGGAGGGGCTTGCCAGGAGTCCAGTTCTAAGTGCTGGGCTTCATTTCTCTGCTCCTCAAGGAACTCTATCATGCCAAATTCTGCTTTCAGTTACCCACTAAAGTTTTCTATAGGATGTCAGTATTACCTAATTCTCCAGCTAGAAAATGGAGGGGAAAGCCTAATTTATGCCTCACAGGGAACAAAGAGAACCTGAAATCTTATGCTGGAGATGTAGCACTCCTGTTACAGCAAAGAAGATTGCCATAAATCAAATGTTCAAATAACTTGCTAGACTTTGTTTACTTTGGTGATTTGCTGTCATTCCAGTTCAACAAAAGACTACTGTTTGAGATAAGAATAAAAAATGCGCATTTTTAAAAGTATATTTTTTCATTTCCACCAAGAGACAAATTAGATTTTTGAGATGCTTTCTTATGTTTCAAAAGTATCCAGAGTATTTCCACAGTGGGACTAAGCTAATGGTACATCACTGGAACATCTCCAGTGAAAATAATAGCAGCAGAGTGAAAAGAGCAGTAGAAAACAAGTAGTCAGGAACAACAATGGCAAAAATACAAATATATTTATTTATACATCCTTGTTTGCAGTATAGACCTCTGGATATTTTTAAATACCAGTAAAAGTAGACTTCAAACATTTTCATTGACCTTACAGTCATTACAGTTATAAGTAGTTCCAATGAAAAGAAAACTCTTCCAAGAAATTTTCCTCAAGGACTTGACAAAGATTTAATACAGGACAAATATATATTCAGGATGGAATTAGAGGGGAAACTTTCCTGTGTTCAGATTCCTCTTAATTGTGTATTAGGTCTGAAGACCCTGGCTGTATTCCATATTGTTCCATTTGTTGCTTGCCTCTGTAAGGCTTCTCTTTTGGAAGAAAGAACCAAACAAATCTAGCAACCCTTTTATTAAATGCCATCTTGACCTTGCTTCCTGGAAATATAATGGCCCAAAGGATGAAAAATTACAGCAAGTGTTTATTACTGAAATCCAGTCACAGTTGTGAGAAGATTAAGTGTTTCAAAAGGTTTAATATCCTGCCTGCTTCAGTGGGATGAATGTGGAAAAGAGCTGCAAAGCGGCAGAGAACTGGAAATGGCTGTGTGATGTCACACATGGCTGTGTCTACATGCTCTGTAGGCATGTGCTTGATATTTGTGGGAAATGCTTGAGAACATGAGTTTTGGAACTCATCCTAACCACATCCTGATTTCCCTATCAGGCTACTTTGGGGAAGACTTGGACCATGTATCCTTACATCATCCCAAACTACCCAATGACAATGCAGAGATAAGCAGAGACTCCCAAAATACGGGTTTGGAAGTCAAGTGTCAAATTGGTGTTCTGTCAGTTGGTGTTCTGCAAGTCAAATTGGTGTTCTGCAGCTGGATATCAATATCTGAATGAAAATCTACCTTAATCCTGATTTTTTTGTAGGAAAACTGTAGTTCCTAAGCCTATTTGTACACATGAAGAAGTCTCTTGATGAGGAAGGTTTATTTGGAGAAGCAGAGTCTTGATAAATAGAGAAGTAGATGCTAGCTTCTCTTAGAAATAAGTTTTATTTTTAAATGGACTAAACTGCAGATTTTAAATAATTCCAAGTTTTTCCTTGTTCCTGGAGACAAAATGAAGTTGTTTGTCTTTGGAGATGCTTTTCTATCTTTTACTGCATTGTAGGAAAACATTCCGCATTTGAAAGCCTCACTGAGACATTTAGTGATACCTTTATGAAATGTAGCTTAGTTTATTGGACAGAACATTTCTTTTGCAGCCCTTCCTACTGAAATACAAGTTTTCCAAGTAGATGCAAGATGTTTTTCATTATTTGGTAGCAGACACATAAAGCACAGCAGATTATCTGCCTGCTTTACTTAGACTAAATGCACATCTTTGAAAGAGTTTAAGAGGCACAGACACCTGCTACCTTTGGTTTTCATTTTTTCTTACTGATTTTCATACAGCTTCACTTCATAAATTTCCTTCTTAAAGAGTAATTTTTCCACAATGTATTTTTATGTTAACTGCTCTGGGGTAATTCATAGGCTACATTTGGAGGTTTCGTCATTCCCTTTGTAAAGTCAATGTTTAGATGGAGGATTAGCCATCCTGAGTTTTTCCTTTTACGGTATAGGGCTGAAAACCATAACAAAATGAAATTATTTATAAACTTACCATCTCAGCTCTTGAAGTTAGAAAGGTTCTGACAATCTTTTAGCTGTGTGCAATGGCAAAGTATGGACTCTCTTGGAAGAAATTTAGGCTGAGATATGACAACATATACACATAAAAATGGTACATAAATTACTCTCTCATCTGAGTGACCATGAATACTTTGTGTTTGGGTTTAATGCCTGTGTACAAAAAAAATTAGCTAGAGTCAAAACCTGTTTTGCACCACTACTGCAAACTGCATATAGTTCCATTGGATTTGATTGAACTTCTCTAGATTTATTCTGCTTTAAATAATGGTGAAAATAATATTTCATCCCTGAAATTCAACTTCTGTGAGGTCTCCCAGTTCCCATCAGGATGAAGTAATTTGATTAAATTTAAAAGTGAGTCATCTAACTCAGCAATTGTTGTGTATGAGCAATTAAGTTCTGTTTTCTAGAACTCTTCTGTCTCACCAAAGATCTTTAAAGTTATTTTTGATTGTTGGTTATGCAAGATTAAAGGGAAAAAAAACCAGCAAGAGAAAAAACCCCAACAAAAATCCAGCAAAACCCAGGTTTCTTGCATAATTTGTTTGGGCTGCTTCTAAATAAGTAAATAAAATATATGCAATTATTCTAAAAAGTTGGAAATCCTCAATGCACTGATGTATCTTCACTAAAACAAATGAGACTTTGTATTTTTTAGCCCTGTCCTGTCAAGATCAGCGTAAGTTTATTCTCAGCCCTGTGATGCCCTACGAGATGGATGATCAAACTGTTTGGATGCTTCAATCCATTGAGTTTGGTAGGAGTCCAATGCCTGTGTATCACCTGAGGACCTGTGCTCAAGTAGAGGGCACGTGGAATAAAAGAATTAGGAGGGAGGAGTTGCAACTTGCTGATGTGAAAAACAAAACAAAACCAACAGGTCACAAATATCGTTTTAGAATGTGATCAAGCCTGTGTTCAATATCTTTGTCAGGTCAAATAGGAGGATGCTCTGTATTCCCTCACCTTCACATCACTTTCTCGGTTCTCTGAATTCTCCTGCTTTTATCAGCATCTCTGAACTGCAGAGAGTAGAAAAGATGCTTAATTTTAAGGTTGAGTCTGCTCCTTCCAGATGCCAAGGCAGAACATACACTCTCTTTTCCCTTGTTAATTATCCAGAGGCTCAGCAGTGGTTTTTATTACAGGTCCTTATTTTTCCCTTCCTAGATGTGTCATTTTAACGCATGAAATTTTGTGTAGATCCCTGCAAAGTTGCCTCAAAATTTTCTATTTTATTTGCTTGCAAATACCATAACTTAGCTAAAACAGTGCTGCAAGTAAGCAGAGAGATGGAAAACACTTCAGCCTTATCAGGAGTGTGGGGAGAGTGTGTAAGTCTGCCAAAGCAGGAATTGGATATGCCCAGAAGGGAAGCCCTGCCAGCATCGGAACATAGCAGGATTACACTGTCCCTGCTCCATGCTGTGTGACATGGTACCGTGCAGTGAGCCTGAGAGGAAATTAAAGGCATGGATCTGATCACAAATGTAAATCTGCATTTGTGATTATGATTTTGAACAGAAAATTATTTTGGATAATTTTTCTGGGACATGTAGATCTGGAAATGTAGAGATGCAGGACAAGCGTCCCTGAAACCACTAGTCTGTCATGGGAGTGACAAGGAAAAAGCCCATTAACTTGAATAAATAAGGGGAGAATTATGTCCTTGAAAACTTTGGACTTCTTGTTAGAATTCAGAGAAAAACAGAATGCTTTCTCTGGGGTACCCAGAACTGTGAGGAGGTGCTCTGAAGTGCTCCTTGTTTTGTCATCTGAGAAGAGCCAAAGGATATGCATCTCAGGGGAGAAAACTGCACGTTCTTTCTGCTTTAGAGATGTCACTCCAGTCAGACTTTCTCCAGTGTTTTCTTAGAGGAATATATGCAATTGCTGGAATGTTTGTGCTTTTCTAACAGTCTTGCTTGGTGGATCATCGCCTCTGGTACTTAAATGTCAGGAAATGAGAGAAAATAAATAGTGGTCTAAATTTGGCAGCAATTAATCCCCAACAGGGATTACCTAACCATTTGCTGTTCCATGTATCCTTTAAAGAGGCAGCCTGTTGTAGGTAAAATAAATTTATCTAGTCTAGTGGGAGTTGTTGGGGCAATTTTCTCTTTAAGGAGATGGCACTGTAAGTGAGAAGCTTATCAGCTGGGCAAGGCACAGGAGGAAAGGTTTGGTTACTGGACAACCAGGAAGTGGAAAAAAGAAAGTCAAGTGTGGTGCCACAGTCTTTGTGGTGAAGTCTTTTCAGTAATAGTGAGAAATTTTTAATACTACTGTGCAAACCCTTCACAAGACTTCAGCTGGAAGAGCCTGAGTAATCCTGGTCATTAACCTGCAAGGTCATTAACTATGCAAGGAGGCATACCTGGCACAAAGCTTTCAGAAACAGGGACAGCCTGATGGCAAGAGGGAAGTGGTCTGGAGATGGAAAGAAGCAATAACCCTCTTGGAAAGGTAGAAGGCAGTCCTAGTTTAAAAATAATGTAGTTATTTGAGTGGCAATGAGTACCAAGCTTTAAGACATGGATCTTGTTAGATGTAGTGCCATATTCATGTGAAAATCATCTTCTGGATTTGGAACTGGTTTGCACTGGGAATTCTGGACATGGTGATGACACCTTGCAGGCATCTTTATGCAAGCACTCAACTTAGAGTTGCCTTCCTTCTACTGCATAGCTCAGATGCTTTCACTAGCCAGCAAAACTGTGTCCTTATATGTGTCATCTAGCCAACTGTCTAGTGGCCAAGCTGAGCCAGCATATTCCCAGCTCTCATGGGAAATGCCAGTGCCACCTTTACATGTCAGAAACCAGCAGCCCCCTGTGGTCCTGCTTACTTCAGCCTGGAGGTGTTTTGTGTCAGCACAAGCAGAGTGTTTGGGACACCAGCTCAACCCCTCACACTTGCACCAGTGCCTGTGGTTCTACCACTGATTACTTCAGCAGGATGGAAACCCTCAGGCTCACACAGTCATCATCTGGTGCCTTAAAATCATGGGCTCCTTCCTTTCTGGCATTTTAGCCTTGTCATTGAACGTGGTGAATGTGGGAAATCTTATCTCTTGTCCAAATGACTTCCATGGCTGCGCTTAACATCCTGTGATGGTGCTGCCTCTTTATGAACGTCTCCCTTGTCATTGTTAGCAGGGAACAAATATCCCTGGAAATAAACAAAGCAAGGAAATATAGAAAATACTTGCTATAAACCAGAGTTGTGTTTAAACTGAAGGTTTTCCCAAGGAGCTTACTAATACACATTTAGAGTAGAGCATTCTTTGTCTAGTCCTGAATGTTGATTTTTCCTTTTGAATCCTAGCAGGATAACATGAAATGTCAAGAGTCTCTTTCATGGATCTAAATAATGACAAGTCTTTTGTACAGAAGGATTTAAAACCTGAAATGGAATTAGAGCCCTAATGTCATGATTGTGCACAAAATCTTGAAAAATTAAAATTTTAATTAGTTTACAGTATGGCGTTGCACTACTTTTTGTGTGGGGGACAGAAATGTTTGAGTCTGTTTTTCTCAGTAGCTGATCAACAGATTTTAACTCTATTAGACAGTATCTCCAGGCACACAGTTTTGGGTAAGAGCCATGATGTTGTTCAAAGAATAGAACTTTTGCTCTTTATGTTGTTGTTCCAAGTGGCAGTTTTGGGATTAAATGTCTCAAGACACATGTGAAAAGAAAACTTTTTGTATGTGTGCTGCCAGCTCAAATCCAGCCTGGAGGCTGCTGGTACACAAGCTGGAATAGTTTTGCTTTGCTATCTTCCCTTAGGAGAGTGAAGAACTGGGTTGTCTTGTTAAGGTGATTTTCAGAGATTCTCATTACCAGAGAATAAGAGAGAGAGGACTTAATCTGGAGATTGACTTTCCAGTGACCCTTTAAGTTGAAATAACTGAGAAAGCAGCAGTTGCACCAGTAAAAGCTGGAAGTTAGCTGAGGGCTAAGAAAAGGGAGATTGTTGCTGTAAGAAGAACTGAACCGATGCCAGCAGAAAGCTGATACAGCAGCGACATGGGCGATATTATCTCCCCAACAGTCGTGACTGTGTTCCAGAGGCTGCGGGTTTGCTTAAGGCTACATGAAGACAAAATACATCCTTTCTATATGACTGTAAACAGGGATCTGAAGCAGGATAATTAACATTATTACAATGAGCTCTCTGCTTTGTCAAACTTCTCAGTGTGTCTCTCATCCAAGAAGGACAGAAGAGTCTTTGAAAACATAATTTCCACCAAGTTGAAATGACACAATGGCCAGAAGTAAAAAGGCTATGGCTCGATTTTCCATCATTTGTAGAAGTTGCTCCATATAAATGATTTTTACCATGGGTAGGATTTTACTAGGAATGATGATTTATAGGATGAAGTCAAGGCAAACCTGTCCCAGCCATCCACTCAACTTTCAACCCAACATTTACAGCTGTCTTCTCACAGCGTTCTGTATTTAAGGGTCATTACCACAAATGCCAGAGATTTTGGGGCAGATTCTGCTCTTTTTATTATTTTTTAGGTCCTTGGGACATGAATGAAGAGCAGTGCAATCATGAGTCATGGGAGCAGACCACCACCAAAGGCATTATGATCACTTAACAGAAAGAAGCCAAATATTGCCAAGCTTGCTAAATATTTGCAAGTTACTGGCATATTTAGTCCTAGGCACAGACGTGGCTAATTCTTTAGAAATAGCCACCACATGAGATGGTAACTGGTTGCCAGGAGGGCTCAGGGTGTTGGAAGATACTGGAAGAGTAATGCAGCCTCACAGGTGCTTGGTTTTGACGCGTGCCACATGGTGACAATCCTGTAACTTCATATATAAAACAAGCGGAATGGAAAAAATGCAAGTAAATAAACAATACTAAGGGTTTGGTTTTTATCAGATTCTGATGAAATTGTTAAGGGAAATTTAATATTCTGTGTCAATTTAACAACCTGACTAGTCTTAGACCAGGAGGTACAATGAGCTAAATTTAAAATTTTATAGAAAAACGGAGCAGTGGATTTCAGCTTGTGGGGATATTTTGGTTTTTATGTTTACCTTTCAAGAAAATTAGAATGCTAATGTGATGAAGTTATGTGCTGTAGGTCAATGTGTTCCCAAATGCAATTTTGAAATAAAACAAATCCCATGCCTAATCTCCCTGAGTTTGGACAGAGCAACTCATGGGAATACCAGCAAGCTTCACTGACACCCCAGTGCCACTGAGGACCCAAGCCACCTTTTCAGATGGATCAGGTGGCTGGAATTGTTTCTAACGATTGTATCCTATCTCATTCTCCAATTTTACTTCTGCTGCTGATTTTTTGTTGTTTTCCAGTACAGACATTTTTTTTTTTTNCATTACTTGTTACAGACTAAGAGCAGGTACTGTGTCTAGGTCAGGATCTGAAAATATGGCTCCAGTTCTAAAGCCAATAGTTGTATCTCATGCTGTTATTTTGCCAGGGATTTCCAGAGGGGGTACAGTTTAGGAAAAATGGGTGGAGATCTCAAGAAGCATTAACTTTCTTGGAAAAGTCTAAAATAACCAAACAATATGGGAGAAAATGGAAGAACATGAAATATCTCCACTCTCTGGAGAGGTATCAGTAATAAGGTTTTCTCAGACAATATATGATTTCTTCTATTTATCAATTAAAATGAAAATCCAAAGGTAAAATCAGGGATGGAAAGGACTTTGTAGGTTCTGGCACTCCCCAATATCTGTAATTTTTACCTGGGTTATAGGGAAATGTGAAAGAGTATTTTCAGCTGTGACAGCTGTAAGATTGCTATAATGTTTAAGAAAAGGCAAAACTAGCAAAGAGCCACAATTTTAATAGGTTTTAGGATCTCTGTTCCACTTGTCTTGAATATGATCTCAATTCACACTACAGAGTGAAATCAGCACAGGAAACACTGTTTTTTAAGTAGAAACTGTGTACATTTTCTTATATCCTCAAGCTATGCAGGATTTTGGGGGTAAAAGAGATGACTGTTGCTAACTCATATAAAAATTGCTTTCTCCTCCAATATAGATCACTATTTACCATCTTCCATGTAGAACATTTTCAGGCACTCTTATGGCATTTGTTCATTTGTTGGGTTGGTTTGTGGTTTGGGCTTTTTCTCCCAAACTAGGCTGGTGTTTTTAATTTCTGTTACATAGCACTGATGAGATAAATGAAGCACCACAGGGGCCCTGAGGATACAACTAGTATTTCATATTGAGTAGGGAGGCGGAGGAGCTGTAAATCCTCTAGGAAGGGCACTGTGAACACAGTAACTTGTGAGGAAAATAATCCTCAGCCTTCCTCTCCCCACTGTCCCAGCATCCTTCTGGCTGCTTCCCAAGGGAAGGAGCTGTGGGATGTCCGTGTGGGTGCACAGTAGGGATGGGGCACACCCCACTTAGGACACTCTCAAGAAACAAGTACAAACCATATCTGTGCCGAATAAAAGAAGCCAGCTCCTGCCAATATCAGCATCTCCCATCAGCTGGCATCAAAACTAACTGCGTGGGGAAGGGGTAGGAGGTTTCATGAAGTGCCCACAAAGCTCCAACTGTGATCTGTTTTCAGGAACAATATAATGATACTGACTGTGGGATAGAAACCTAAATTGCTTGTATTTTTGCTGACATTTTGCCAGTGGTGTTTTAGAGCTCAAGACCACACAAGGAAAATGGTGTTCCAGGATATATTGCCTCCTTAAGGAGATGCTGTGAGACTATGACCTAATGTTTATAATTGTAAGAGTTATTGAGAGTCAATTGAACACGCAAAATTCCCAAGTGACGGCATTTATCACTTGTGTGATTAGCATGCTTGTGGAGTATAAACAGCTGAACAGATCCATCATCCATCAAATGGTTGATGAAGTTCATCAAGAGAAAGAAAATTAAAAATATGTCAGATATTGTTGAAAATACAGGTAAGGCATGATTTTAAACCCTGCTTNATATGTGTAAGTGTAGCAAAGGTTTCTTCAGGTGAGATTACAGTTGGAAATCTGCAGCTTTTTAAAAATTACTTTTAGACTAGGTTTTCAGTCTAGGTAGTTGAAATCATCATGTCTTAGATGACAGAAGGTCAGATATTTAATACTAGTTTGTTAAACCCTGAAGATCTGTTCTGTTGTAGATGAAACACAATGATTTTTGAATTCTAGTTGTTTCTTATTTTTACGTTTTTGTTGGCTCAAGATAGACCATGAATTTAATTTTATTTTTGTTGAGCTTCCTTTCAAGAAGATTTATTATTTTGTTTTGGCTTAGGTTGGAGTTGGGATTTTTCTCAGCTTACTCCATTTCAATATGCCTGCATCCCAGAGAGAGAATCTGGGAAAAGATGGGACAAACTAAAAATACAATTACTGAAAGTACAAAACTGCAGTTCCTGAAAGTACAAAAACTGAAAATTGCAGATAAGTTTCATTGACTTTGAAACAAGTTTTACTTTGTGCTCTTTTGCCCCTTCTTGTTTATAGGGTTTTTTTAAGGCATGCCAATGATAATTTAAAAACAAAAATCTTTTTTAATCTCTTTTTTTATTTCACTAGGCAAATGGAAACATTTTTTTAAAGCATTCATCTGAAAAAGAATGCTTTGAAAGGTATATTATTGGTGGTAACTACTACCAAATTTATTATCCGTAATGCTATGACAATATTTCACAAGTAATACCTTCTGTATCTTCTATATCTATATCTTCGTTCATTTGTGAAGGTAAATTCTGCTGACCCAGAAAACTGCAGAGATATCTACAAGAAAACCCTGGCTGGAAGGTGTTTGTTGAGGGCACAGCTTCAAAACAGATTTATGTAGCTTTCAGTTTGCGTGAGATGGAGTTTGCTGAGAGGTTGGAAACAGTGTTTTTATTGGTTTTGTTCTGATTTTTCTTTTGGCCGGCTTTGCCTGCCTTTTTTTCAGTCAGCCCTGGGAGTGTGCTGTGGTTGGGACCCTGCACTTAACTCACATCAACAGTTTCAGTAAACACTTTGTTAAAAAAAAAAAAAAATTGGAATACATTTTTATAACGGCTTTTACACCTATATTACTGACACTTTTAACAAACACTGTATGCCCCCTGACCATAATCCAAGAACAGGCATGTGTTGATTTTGGAGAAATAAACACTCACAGACCAAAGGGACCTTTTCCATCTGCTCCCTTCTGCTGAGCATCAGATCTGCCCTTTGGCATTGGTTATGTTTTGGATGACTTTGTCATAAAACCCAGGGTGATGGGGAGTCAAATGCTTCATCTGCATATGGAATGTCAAATTTCCATGGTTGTGGTGGTTTGAGGTGTGGGGGCTGCCTCTAAAACCAAACTCTTCCACCAGCTAGGTGTCTCAGCCGGGCTCTACAAATGTGGTGGTTTTCTCAGTAAAGCCCATGACTCACATTTTCTCTGCTTAGTTTATGATTTATTTGTCAAAATGGCCGTAACATGCATTTCTTGTAAATGGCCCGTAGCCTCATGAGAGAGGCTTGGCTCATCTGCTGTGGCTTTTGAAATCCTAATGACCATTTAATCGTGTAAATGTGAGATAAGCTGTGAACTAGGGCTGGTTTCATGGCTCTGCTTGCATTTAACAGTGTCATGGTCTTCAAACAATACGCATCCTAAAGCATGAAACCATGCCGGGTGCTGATGGCATTTAAGCTATTTTCCATACCCACAGTCTAGCTGTGCATCTGTGACTTGGTGTGAATTGCCCCACAGTTGGGGAAGTCACAAATACCCGAGTACACTGTCTTTCATTACACAGCTTAATGAGATTTCCACATCCCCTGGGAAACCAGCATGTCCTGCAGATGGGTGGTATCCACATTAGCTTTTTCTACGGCCAACACATCCCTGTACTTCTGAGATCCTTTCCAAAGGAAAGACATGATTATGCGTAACAGATTGTAATAAAAGAGTTTAAAATGAATGCAAGTATTTCAACTCCATATTGTTAGAATATATTTTAAACAATGAAAGGAAGGAATATATTACAATTTTGGATTTTTTAGTTTGTTTCTATATGAATCTTCAGGTAATGTTGAGCGGCTGGTTTGTAGTTTTTGTGGTCCTGGCAGATACCCAGCAGGAGATAATTATCTTTCAAGAGTCTCTGGCTTCTATTTTAGTAATTTAAAATAACTAGCCAGCAGAGAATAAATTGTTCCAAAGTTTCATGCTTGGAAAGAGATTTCCCAAACTACAAAGTTTTATCAAGAACAAATGAGATAGTAAACGAACGTGCAGGCAACCACTTAAGATCTGACTAAAGGAAAATTCCACTCCAAACAACACAAAAAACTACAGGAATGTGTTTTGTCAAAGTCACAATTCATTGAATTAAAATTTCTCAGAGCTTACTGCTCTCCCCTTCTCTTAGAGGACAAATACAGAACATATTTTTCCATTTTCAAACCCTCTGGGTCTGGAGCTGACACAGCCATCAGAGAGAGAGGAGTTTGGTCAAGTAGCTATGTTGGGGAATATGAAAGTTCTGTTAAAAATTCATGTCAATTTACATGTGCATTGTGAAAAACAGAGTATCAGATTAGATAGAATTGAGAATCAACCCGATCACAGAAATTACAAGTGACTTTTATCTTCATATTTACAAGGAGGTATGAATAGTCCTTCTACAGTCACCAGACTGCAGTCTGTAATTTATCAGTCTTAACGGAGCTCTTTCTACTTGATTGCTTATAATGCTAATATAATATTTTATACTTTGTATTTTATATAATCTGTTTTCAGTAATGTTCCAAAAACATTACTGAAAAAATCCTCAAATAAACCATTATTAAAGTTACTAAAGAGTTACTAAAAAAACCTCAAGTACACCATAGAAAGGTAAATGTAATTAAATTTACTAAAGATGAAAAAAATTGTACTCTTTAATACAATTTTTCGTGTTTGATTGATAAGAAAACACAGCCTACTTAACACTAAAATCATAATCTGAAGTTACGTCATTTCCAAGTATTTTAAAATGAAGAAATGTTTAAGAGTAATTTCCTGTTTCCGTAAGATGCGATGCCCAGAAACAAGGGAGAAAATCTGTTTCTCTACTTGCATCATGCACATCCAAAGGCCATCCCCAGCTAGCCAAGCACTGTCCTGGGCTGTAATTAAAGTGAGACTGGCATCCAGTACAGGTCTAATATATTGAGTGTGTTTCAAGTGTCAATAATGAAACCGGATTTTCTACAGATCTGGAATGTGCCTTGCTATATGTGAGATTTTCTATGGAATTAGTGTTCTTTTTAAGGTGGCAGCTCAATACTTTTATAGTCTGCACAACATTTTGAATATAGGTGTGTAAAGGGTACGTGATTTGATTATTCATTCCTGGCCTAAGCACAGCTGGTGTTTTGTAACACCTGACTTTGGTTTTGTAGTGATAAATGAATGTTAGGTGGACACACATGATGGGAAATGTGGTTGTGTCCCAAGACAGGACATCCTCTCCTTGGGTATAAGCAAGAGTCTGATCTATTCTGATAGTGCTGAATTAATACAGAGAAAGTTCTTAACTAGGAAATTTTTGTATGTGCAAGAACTTTGTGGTTTTAAGCATAGCCACAGGAAATGGAGTAATCATTAGTGAATTTAGGGTAGATGAGCTGGCAAACTGAAAATTAAGAGGACTCCCTGCACTTAAATGTTAGTCAACTCTGGGTGAAAAACCCTGTTTGTGAGATCTTCAGTAATAGTGGGTGCAGCAACGTGAATTTTTTGCTTTTTTTATTACCAAAGGACTTGCTAATAGCACACAATTAATTCAGGATGAAAATAGATCCATAATCCTCCTGACAGAAGTGCTGCTTTTTAAAATTTTGTCTCCTGTGAATAGTGTTAGCCTTTCCAGTTTTGGACAAGAGTATGTCCATTACACAGTCTATTAATATTTTTCCTGTGGCAGGCGAATCTTCACACAGCAGTGATCTCCTGGGTGTTATTTCTCATGCAAATTCAGATCGTAAAATTTAAAGATATTTTTAGTCTTTAATTCTGATGGTGCTTGGTAAAATGACACTGCAGCAAGGAATACAGCCCATTCTGTGTCTCCCTTTAGACTGCAGAGATGCCTACAAGTTATTTTCTTACATACTTTCCTTGCCTATAGCCTCTCTTTGGTCTATGAGTTAATTGATCCAGGATTTTCTGATATAATTTTCTTAAGCTGTTGACAAGTCAGTTAAGAAAGCAGTTTATCATGTAAATAAAAAATAAACTCTATTTGCTTTCATCACTCTTGCAATTAGGCAGCACTACTGATGGTTGGCTTATCAGGAACAACAGTGGGATTTTTTTCTTCTATAATTGAGGATGAGGTTGTGCCTTGATGACTGACCAACTGGGACTTCAAAGCTCTAGGAGAGAGACCTCAACTATTATCCATGCTGTGATCATTTGGTGTTTCTCAGTGATGGCCAAAGAAAACAATGGCACTCCCGAATTTAACGAGTTCCTCAAGGCTTTTTGTGATGCTGAAAGAAAGGCTCATTATGAAGTTCAAACCAGAACTTTGACTTGCTTGGTGGGACAGAACAGAGTCTTTGGCCTCGGTGATGTTTTTGTGTCTTTTTCTTGTTGATTTACCATAGGGCTGCATATTTGATATTTTCAAAGAGGAGGTTGCAATCTGCCTTCAGAAGAGATCTGCAAGTGCAACGTCCTCACTGCTGTGGGCTTTTTTGCAATTTCACATTCAATGTAAAGAAAACACATCAAAAGAACAGTAAATCAATAATTGCTCTAAGGTAGAAACTACACTTTGGTTATGTTTTAGTAGTGGTATTTGCACCGAAGTCTTTTATCAGCCTGTAGTGGCAGTGGGAATAGCCATCAGAGTATAATTAAACTCCATTTAGAGGGTCTAATTTGTCTTTTGGTGCTGAGAGAGTGATTCCAAAGCTTAGAGTTATAAAGGGGATTTAATCACAAAAGATTAAATAAATCCCAGTTATATTTAACAAGCATTTCACTCTTTAGTAAGTCATATGATCCATAATTATTCTCCTAAAGCCTAATTAGCTCTGTTCCTTACTTAAATCATATCTCTTCCACAAGACACTTCTGGCATGGCTTGATCTTGCCTTTTTGATGCATGTTTTACTAATCGGGCTTTTCATCCATCCAGTTAATCAGCCCTTCCCTGCCGTGAAGCCCAGATGCTGTACTCCCTCCCTGCTCACCAAGATGCTTTAGATGTCTCATAACCCAGCCTCAGAAAGCTTGTGTGGCCAAGTGCCCTGGGGCAAATGATAGCAGGAGTCAAAGGCCAGCATGATAGAGAGCAGTGTGATTTAAACCTGTCTGAAGAAACCTCTGAAGAGATTTTTGCTGGAGGCTTTTGTTCCACCTATGACCTCCTCCACCAGGACAGACATTCACTTTATCCTCTTCATGGAAATTTTTATTTTCTTCATTTGAAACAGTACCACTTCTATTTAGCTTTCATGTGCTTTTTCCAAATGGGGCTTCTTAGCGGGAAGATCTTGCAGCATATTGCCCCAAGATGAATACAGTTTCGGTATCATACTGGGCATGTGTCATTCTGCCAGTGTACATACTTGGCTCAGGAAAAGAAACATCAAATCTTTTGCCTAATCAAAAATTCCTCAGACAGAGTGCATGAACTTTTCCAAATACTTGAAATTAATAATAGAGACGCCTTCTGAAGTGTAATAGCAAACCTGTATGTTCCTGCAAGCAAATATGTAATCTGTTCACATCTGTATAATGCCTTAGAACTTTTGTCAAGGTTCATTTGGCTACAGTTATCTCTTGTTTTTCCCCTTTAAAACTCAGCTGCAGAATTTCCAAAGTGCTTTCTGTTGAACAATAACAAAGAAATGAGGGAGCTCTCATGAATACTAATGTCTTGCATATTTTGCCTGAAATCTTTAGTGGGTAACTGTGCTGTGCAGATGCTGTTTCCTCTGCACCAAGACCTGGATTAGAGCTGGAGGCCAGGTCTCTGGAGAGTGATGTAATACTGCCATATTATCTATGGCTAAATTTCTAAAAAATAGGCTCAAACGTGCCCATCTGTGTGTGCTTACCACTGAGCTAAGTGACCAGACTGCCTGGGAGTTCAGGTGTATAAATCCTGACACAGTCAGGATTTGCAATGCCTTGCAAATACGTCTTGATTCTACTGATCAGTCATGCCATGCTGAATTTTGTTATTATGTTGTTTAATTTTATTTTATGGTGTTTCAAGGGGATAGCAAAAAAATGTAGATATCTAGAAAACCTACACAAACCCTGCTGTGGGGAGGAGGAGAGCTATATGGGGAAGGAATTCATTTGTTGTGCTGATATTGGACATCTTTTTTTCCATCCATTAATAAGACTGGTTACTGAGGCCAAGCAAAAGCCCAGGCAAGGTGTATATTCCTGTCCATGCTCACACAGTGGTGCAGCCGGCCCCTCTGCTGGTGTGTGGGCTCAGAAGGGAATTAATGAGCCATGCTTAAGGGAGGCAGCAGGTCTTGGGGGAGTTCAGATTGCACCATCTCCACACTAGAGATTGTGAGATACCTGTCTCCAGCAAGCCCTTTGGGGATTTTTACACTACCAGAGCTGGTGGTGATGCAGACACAGGGTCTCTGGCCTGACTAGGACTCTGTGCAAGTCGCCAGTAGTAAGGGTAGCCCCATGAGATGGCAATCACCACAGTTAGGACCAAGGAAGGTAAAGCTTATTAGCAAAGCCTGGGGCAGAAGGACCCCCTGGCAGCAGTGCGTTGGCAATTCAGAGCTGCCATGTGCATGGCCAGCACTCAGCTATCAACTCCTGATGTTTCTGTCCTACTTTCTTCCAAGTGACATAAACTCTGCCAGCAGAAATCTCATTCAGTATGCACCAAATCATTCAACACGTGAAAGATTCCTTAAAATCAGTCTGTGCTCTCAGACTTTTGCACAGAGAGATCTCCCAAGTGGCCAGAGCAGATGTCAGATGTTCTGCTTCTAGCATCTTCCCAGTTTCACCCTTCCTTAAAGCAGAGGGATACACTGAGATATTTCTTAAGTTGTAATCCATAAGAGAGGGGAATTACTTTGCTGCATTTCTGCATCCAGAATGTTTTTCTGTGAAGCTATAGTATGAAATCAGTTTTAAATTTAAAGAAAGGTAATGCTTTAGAAATGAGAAAGCCTGAGTTCTGAACCTAAAGCAGTCAATGGTGCATGGAAATTTTTATTCTCCTTGCTCAGGTTCTCCTTGTTATCATATGGGTATCCTGTTGATATGAGTCTGAAAACAAGTTGTGTGGCCAGAGCTGAAGATGAGATGTATCACCATGGAAAAAAGAATGTTGGCTAATTTATATGAGCATAACTTAGTATAGGCTTTTCTAACATCAGCTTTAAAGAAAAGCGCTAAATTAAAATTAAGAACACAATTTGATTTAAAAAAAGAAAGGAAAAGAAAAAATTGCCCAAGGAAATATCCTGTGTGTATAAAAAGCCACATTACTGTGAAGTACACCTCTTGTTGTGCCAGCTCCACTTCCTTTGGACACTCCTCATCTCCTCATCTGTCCTGGAGGCTGGGACAGTCTTCTTTGCTCCTTTTGGGTCCTCTCCCTCTGTCTTTGTGGGCCATCTCCTTCCTTCCCCTGCACACTGGGCTCTCAATAGTACCCAGCAGTGAGAAATTTCTTACCCAGCCTGAATTAATGCACTCTGAGTCAAATGTGTCACACTCAGCCCTGCTGTGCTGCTACTATTATGTGTGCAAGGACCAAGCAGTTCAGGTACAGCCTTACAAAAAAGGATGGAGAGAAATAGGGACATAGTGTAAGGAATGAGGACAGCAAAGAGCTTAAGAGACAGAGAAGTGGTAGCAAAACATACAAATTTCCACCTCTGAAGAGGCATCCCCTTGAAAGGCACTTTGCTCCTTCACACAGTGTACCTTTGCAGCTGCAGTTTACTCCCAAATGGTGGATGAAACTGTTAAAAAACTTGAGGCCATTCCAAGATTTCAGAGTGACTTTGTAAATGCAGCAAAGCCTTTGTTTGACCTTTGCCTGTAATCCCAGGAGTGAAGCATTGTTTAATCAAAAATAATCATATCACTATTTTGTGAATAGTTACAATAATAATAATAATTGCTATGTGATTTATTTTTCACAATTTTTAAACCAACAGTCATTTACCAAAAATAGCTGAGGTGTTTACATAATTGAGAGCTTTTAAAAAGATGTTTTCTACATTGTCCTGGTCCATTCAAATTTTGAATAAATTCTGTGCCAGAGAAAGCTTTGGGATATTTGAAGTTGTTTATGGGGGTAAAAGGAGATGAATTTCACTGGCCTTAGAGAAGCCAAGATTTTCAAAGGCAAATTAAGTCTGTTTACTTAATTTTTTGGGTTAAGATTCTGCCTCTTCTGGGATGGATTGGGGAATATTTTGAAACTCAAACCAATGGAGCCAGGACACAAAGATGTCTCAGTTCCTCAGCCAAAGTCTTTGCCCGAGAGGTGAAGAGCTGGCCAGGTTCTGGATACTCTGAGAGTCATGAGGAACAGACAATGAGTTTATTGGTGGATGTGTGGGTTGACTTTCTACCAACTATCAGAGCAGTTTAGGGTGCTTTAGGCAGACAAGGATGCAGCTCCCTGGGCAGCAATGCTGGCCCTGAGCACAGCATACAAGGGCTGCACCTCGGACTGGAGCAGAGTCCACTGTAACTCTAAGAGTTTTGCCACCTTAAAACACCCACGTTTGGCTGGGATCATGCCAAAACCCCAGCTCTGTTGGTTCTGGCTGCTAGATTCCACATTGTGTGTGCCACCTCCTTGAAATGTCACCTCCGTATTGCTGGGACAGGGATGCAGAAGGAAAACCATGTTGTGCTTGACTATTTCTATTTCTATTTCTATTTCTATTTCTATTTCTATTTCTATTTCTATTTCTAGCTTAAATACTCTTTAAGCTATTGCTTAAAACATGACTGGGATAGATGGGCTTTTGTTCTGACCTACCTATGGCAGTTTTGTGGTCTTATCATCACTGGTTATTTATGCTGCTCTTTTGTATAATAATTTCCAAAATAATCTTGTTTTACAGTGTTTCATCTTTCTGGCTGTTTGGAGAACATATGCACGTACTTAGTGAGGTGACAGGCTGATTTAGTTTCTCAGTAACTTGAAAATAAAATATGTCTCTTAAAAAGCCATGAAAGATTTGAAGAGCCAAAATGCTACATTCAAAAATGACAAAACACTCTGAAATTTGTTTTAACAGTTTGGATGCACTAATACATTCCTTTTATCTCTCCTAAACTTCTTGGCTTACTAAAAAGATTCCTATCCAGATTGTCTCTAACAAATTCAGCCTACACATGGGTTGCACAACTAAAACCAATCTTAATTGTTCATTGTTAGGCTTTTAGTGGTATTATCAAATTCTGGATTGATTGTTGTTTTCTAATCTTAATTACAGTGTCATTTTAAGTGCACAGAGGGGCTTTAAAAATAATTTGAGCTGGTATCATGCCAAAAGCTGCGTCTGGATTCCTGGAGGATGAGGGAAGCTTTGAATCAAACATCTGGCAAGTTTGCTGGATAGAAAAAGGCCAGCTCAGTACTCTCAACCTGTGCAGTTATCAGTGGGAACTCTTGGCTGCTGTGGCAGAGTTGCTCAGCCTTTCAGTTTCACTGGGAATCTTGTGTCCAAGGTCTTGCTTAACCTGAGCTGATGAACCCTGGCTGTCCTGAGAAAAAGCTGTTCTTGCGGGGTGAAGGGATGGATTTCTTGGTGGTGGTGGTTATTTTTTAAACTGTTTTCTGTAGAGGGATTCAAGAAGATAAAAAAAAAAAAAAAAGCCAAAAACATCAAGTGAAGGGTCCCCAACGTGTGCAGTATCCCTGTGCCTCCTGTAAGCTGCCTTCCTCAGCACTTTACACTGGTGGCATCCCACCAGTGTGGTACCACATTCCTATAGGCTCAGGTCAATCCTCACAGTTTTAGGGTCCAAATAACAGCTTTGAAGACCACATCCCTCTCTATTGCTCTTATTGGATCTCCTCGATGTGACGTACAAAATTGCCTGACTTTGTTGCTAGGAAATACAGTGATGTCATCATCCTGAGTGTCCCACTGGAAATGCCGTGTTTTGTTCTGGTGTTTTTCAAACAGAGCTTCATCCACAGTTCTGTGGTGCAGAGTCCATGCTGGAACTACAAGTTCCTTGTGTCTCCCCATCCCCTGGTGCATGTCCCTGCACTGCTCTGCCTGCATGGCAGCTTCAGGCTAACACCAAGAGTGTTCACAAGCAAACCTGTGCTTCCAACCTCACCCACAAGTGCTGTTTGTTTGTGAGTAACCAAAGTGTTTGCAGGGAGGAATAGCAAAAGTCGCTGGTTAGCACAGAGTCCTGAAGCTCTATGAATTTCCCCCTAAATGATTCATGTTCAATTCTACCATTCATATCTCAATCCTGAAGTGAACATTGTGAGACAACTGAGTTAATTTCAATTATTGACATAAGGGCGAATATTATCTTGCAGGAGCATTAAGGTTACTTGTGTTTTGTGTATGTACATTTAGGACATTGTGTGCTAATGCCAGAAGGTATCCTGGTAGCTGGGTAAACTTGGTGCTCTTCATGTCACCAAACTTAATTTTGAAGAAGTATTCTCTCTTAATGCCAAATAGCAGAAGTGTCTATTTAATTCATTTGTATTTATCATCAGAAGCAAATTTAACTTCAAATTTCTGCTTTCTGAAGTTGGATCTGAAATACTTTCCAAGCTTAAGAAATCATTTTGATGTCTAGAAATAGGAAGAAAAATAGTTTGTGTCCAATTATGCTTATTTATAAAGACTTTAAAAGTGGGGAAAAGAAGAAACAATGTAGTTTTTGTGACTTGAGCCTTTGGCACCCACCCAAACCCATTTCCATGCTGAGTCCATCCATTATACCCTTTGTAAAATCTTTCTTGTAATCCCACTGTCTCTGCTCTTAATCTTAAAAAAATAGTCCTTTGTTTTGTATATTACTCTGGAAGATAAGGAATAGGAGACTGTCTGCAGTGTTGTCAAACCTGGGTGGGCATTTTAATGTGTCTTATGCATTTTTTGTATTGTGTAAGGGCATTTACTCGGTGTGCGTGAGTCTGTTGGGTGTCCATTGTTTATATCCTCTGCTGGTGTTATCTCTAAGTTCCTCCCCTTCTCCAGGGGAGTAGATTTCCCCACAACAACAACTCTTCCAGGCTCAGAAAAGCTGTCTTTGTGGGGCCACTGGAAAGGCAAGCAGCTCTGCTCATGGGCTGCCAGAGGGGTGAGTGTTCCTGCAGGGAGAAAGCCTATATTAAGTTTTTTGTTTGGTTGGTTGTTTTTTGTTGTTTTGTTTTGTTTTGTTTTTAAGAAATAATAGGAAAATTGCAATTCCTCAGGAGGCAGGGGGATGCCTGGCTGCTCTGCCAAGGGCAGATCATGCACGCCAGGATGTGCAATTGGGAACTGAGTCTCTGAATAGATTGAAATCTGCAGCCTACACTTCCATTATGAGTTTAACCCATACTTTGTGAGTTTCCCTGTTTCCTGTTTTCAGAGGAGAACTTTGGTTGAAGACACTGTGTGCAGCTGTTTATTGCTTTGTGTTGATGCAATAAGCAATGTCAAGTCCCAGTCCATATCTTTGCATCACTCAGGAGAGCCAGACACATTCAGCTGTCAAAATATGACGTTCTGATGAGAAGGGAAAGGAAGACAGCTTTAAGTCTTGGATTTGTTGAAACTGTGTGTCACCTATTCCCTCCATTTTAGCTCATGGTCTGAACAGCTTCCCTATGCTCCCCGTGTTGCTGAAATGCTGAAAAAAATGCACCTTAGACACTCTGTTACTTTAAGCTTAAATCAACATTAAACTCACCCACATTATGCAACTAAGAGCTGCATTTCATAGGTTAGTGAGTTTGTATACCATTAACCTTTTTTCATCTAACTACATTCTTCTTGTTTTTGCCTAATATCCGTAGTTCCAGGGTTATGACTGCTGATACTCCATAACACGTCGTAGGAAATATTTGGAATTGTGGTTGGATTGTTATGGAAGTGATAAAAGGACGGGTTACTCTGTGTCAGCATCTATCCAGAAGAGCAAAAGGTATCAGTTGGTTCCCTGCAAGTCTCTTGTCAACTCATTATACATTTCTTTTTTACATAATTTATTTTCTGGGTTTTTTCCCCAGTAATGCTATTGTCATTATGCCAGCTGAAAATATTTTGTATCTGCAGGTGCAGCTGGTCCCTGGGATCATTGTAGGGCCTTTGTTTAACAACCTGCCTGTAACTTGGTCATGCAGTGCCAGCATTTTGGTCCCATGTCCCTGTTTTTTTCCAGGAATGCCTGTTAGAGGTTGGTTTGCTTTTTACGAGCCAGATGATGGAAAAAACCCAGAACTGCAAGCCATTGCCAGAGTGTATGTCAATATTGAGATTTAAGCCACAAGAAAGCCAATCCTTTACAAGCTGCAGCAGTGGAGGCTCTCTGTGTTTCACCCCATGAAGGCAGCTGAGGTGACACCACCGAGAGTGGACAAAGCCTAGTGTGGACATGGGCTTCAGCTGTGGGATCTGTAGGAACATGGTGTTGGGCAAATGTGTTTTCACTTGTTTAACTGGAGCAAGTTCTTTGGTTCCTGTGCACAGAAATTGCCTGTGCCTGTTTTTTGGTGGGTCCTCCCCACTCCTGTGTGATGTGATTACTCAGGGGACTGGGGTGAGCAGGCGGCAGATGCTTCTAACAGGCCTCTGCAATGACAGTACTAAAAAACTCAGCACTTCTGGCACCTTCTGTCCACCAAGCTGCAATGCTACAACCTAAAGTGCTGCCTAAAACCACCAGTATCCTTGAGTTAAGTGCTGCTGATGGTCCACCAGTCCCAATATGTCACCTTCATGAGTTTCCAGAGCCATTCTCCTCAATACTCTGCTGTAGTTTTCTGTCATTTTCCTCCAGTTTTCAACCATTTCCAATACAGGGATTTAAAGAGCAGGACATTTTCTATAAATTCAGTTATATTTAGTCAAAATAATGGATTACTCTTGTGTGACTTAATTCAATTTCCCCTTTGACTGAAGAAATTTTTATCATCCCTTGGCAAGTAGCTCCACTGTTCAAATAGCCATCGTGTGGGTAAAACTTGTGTTTATTTCATTTGTACCTTATTCTTACTAATTTCATCTGATGCCCCATTTCCTGTAATGAGCCAGTGATTTAGCATCAGATAGTACAGTGCAATCACACATTTTGAGACTTTTCAGCCTGGCAGGCTCCAGAATATTTTACAGACATTTATTTGGTAAAAGTTACTCCATCACAAAAGGTTCTCCTATAAAGTCTCTGTTTCTAATCCCTTGTATTCCTTAAATCTGACTCCTGGGACAAATATCTCTTAAAACATATTTTCTGTTAAGTAAAATGTTTCTCATTTGTAGTGAATTAGGAAAGAAATTATTGAGGTATGTACTTCCATTGAGATTTTCTGCAGAAGCAGAGAGGAATTGTGGCCAGATTCAGCATAGGCAGGTCTGCACCTACAAAGCCTGGGGCTGTTTCTGCTGGCACAGGGTTGGTTGACCTCTCATTTGATTCCCCAAAACCTCCTCACCTGACTGGTATGGCATTGTTATGTGTTTGTGGCTGATTTCTAGCCTTATCCTGGCCACCTTTAACCACTGAGGTGATGGATTTCTTTCCTACTGCTGATCCTCCAGCCCTATTGCTGGTTTCTGTGCAAGGGCTGTAACCTGTCCTTGATCTCCAAAGGGCCTCACTTTGGGTTGTGTGTGTGCTTTGGGTTGATGTATGAAAGGCTGTACAGTGCCAACAGCCCAGGTCCAGGGATTGATCCCCAGCCCTGGGGCAGCACTGCCTTGTGGTCATGGCTGGGGCCAGTTCCCTGCATGGGTTTAACCCTGAATATCCTGACCAGGGTCTTTCCAGGGATCCCAGGAAACTGTTTCACCACTCAGCTGATGGAAAAAGTTTATCCTCACCTCCTCTTTTTGCCCAAAACATGTCCAACGGGTAAACTTCAAGTTGTTTGGTTCTCATCCCCACTGCTGGGCCTGACATTGCTGAGGCCAAGGAGCAGCTATTCAGTTACCCATCCTTAGGCTAGTGTATCACCATGCTGGCGCCAGCAGAGAATGTGGGGACTTCTTCCCTTTGTCAGCTTCCCAGAGAGGTGGGAACCCACCAAAGCAGCTGCTGGTCCAGCATCTATCTGGGCTGGGTGTGCAACGACCATCGCTGGGACAGATGCATATGGAGGTTCGGAAAGAGGAGGTGAGCCTGCTGTTAACTCTCCAGAGATGTGTTCTCTGACATGGGCGTTTTCCGTAGGTGGAAAATTTACACAGAACAGAGATCATGGGATTTACTGATAAACTGTAGGAAAACGGAGAGCTGGTGAAATGAAGGCTTCTTATCTCTGCATGATGTGGCACGCAATTCAGGATATAAATTACGTTTTTCACCAAGTACTACTGGAAAGGCCAGTCCTGAAAAGCAGAGGTAAAGCCCATGAAGCATGCTAAGCAGCTGTGAGCTTCTAAACTAAACTCAGGATAAGTGGCTCCTCAGATAACTGCTTAGCTTGAGTATCTGTCAGCTGTGGATGTCATTTGGGTGGGACTTTGGAGGCTGAGAAAAGGGCTTATTTCTGTACTTTCTGGGATGTCCTCAGGGTGGCTGTGAGAGGCTGGATGCTAATGAGTTCAGCAGCTGCTGGGAGTTATGTTTTCCCACTGCCAGCATGGATGCTGTGTTACCAGGCTGGGTGTCTTTAAAATGAAGGATGCCAATGATAGAAAACAAAACTCCTCCAGTCTTTGTGGGCTTTTTTTTCTTTGTCCCTTCTAAGATCTAAACCATGCTCTTACCATCTCTTTTAATTTTGTATGAGTATTTGACATCACAGACATAAACTGCATCTTTTTTAAGCTTTTGGAAGCATTTCTTATTTTTGCTAATGCCCAGTATTGACCTTGCCAGTGGGTAGTTATCCCAAGTGCCATAGACACAGGCTGGTGTGCCAGCAGGAATCTGCAGAGCAAATCTCAGAGTGCCCATATATCAAAGGTCTCTCTCTCATGTGGCCATTCCCTCTTGTGACTACAGGATAAATAACCCTCTGTAGACCAGGTTTTCTGAGAGGTTCAGAGTCAGGTTGAATTATGTTTTTCCCCAAACAAGAGTTAGCTTCTATTATTTCTAGAGATTCAAGCCTATTGCTAGAAAATTAATGCTACTATTTTATCTTTCTTGAGGCAATGTAATATTTTCTTTGCTATGTAACTTATCTTCCTGTGCAGCGAACAGATGTTCTCACTGGATTCCTCACATCTCTGAGGTCTTTTTCCTGGATGTTTTACATTCAGTTAGAATTTATGAATGTGTAGAAGCTCCTTCTGGGATGTGCTGTGTTTCTTCCCAGGAAGTTTCCCAGGGCGTTGGGATGTCTGTTGGCTTTCTGGTGTCTCTTGGATTTGTGTGAATGCAGCTTTCCAGATCGCTTTGCCTGCCAAGGATCTTCCCACCTTATGCAGCTGGTAATTAACTTGCATTCATTATTATTAATAGCAAGGGCAGGTCCTTATCCTACTATTTTACTTAATGTTGGAAACTGCCAGCATTTTTCTTCTGAATGCTTCTCTCTATTTTTTAACTTCTTTGCCCATAACATAATGTCAGAAATGACAACGAATCATTAATTTTTACATTATAGTGCATGTGACATAATGAGAGGTGGTGGTTTGCTGGTCCTTAATCTTTCAGCTTTGATATGCCAGGGTTTTTTGCGGGCATAAATATATGGCTATCCCTCTGGGTCAGTTTTAACTTACTGCACTTTATTTGAAGTTGCAGCTTTTTGAAGTTGAGCATCTGCCATCTGTACTATGACAGGCCTGACATGCCTGCACTGCTCCATGAGCAGCAGCAAGTACAGCTAATCCGTGCCATTCCTCATACACTTTTCCAGTTGAACACATACAAACAATTTGAGCAGAAACTTCAGCTTGGCAGTATTTTGGTAACAGCTCTGTGCATGGGACAAAGCAGTCTTCTGCAATGGGATTACCTCATGGGAGAAGTCCTTTGTTTCCTTCCAGTTTGGCCTTGGAAATACATTTTGGTTTAGTTGGTGAATTTCTAAAAATGAAGCTCAGACAAACAGGGCAATGGCTTAGACAAATGAGTTATAACAGTTATAGTTGTTCCATGCAGCTTCTTCATTATCATAGCTATGGAATAAAAAAATAAACCCAACCATTTGTGTTTGTTTTGGTTTTATTTACAGCACATGCCCAGAACTAACTCTTAAACCTACTAATTTAAAATAAATGTTAAGCTCATGTTTACAATCAAATTTATAATTTTAGAGTGAAGAGGGGTTGCCTATCTTCCCTGTCTGTTTTCTCTTTGCCTCCCCTCAAGTTATCTAGGGAAGAGTGTGATATGCGTTAAGGAGATCATTTATCTACTCTAAAATATTAAGAAAACTTGGCAAAGGGAGACATGGGTTGCCTGCACTGACTGCACACAGAGGATGTGCACTGGGCTGTCCCCCATCTCCCATCTTTTATTTCCCCTGGTTTTGCTGTGTCAGCCCATATCTATAAGATCATGAGCTTTAAAGCCATCATCTTTGGCACCTTTTCAGGCTCAGGCTTTGCATTTCAGTTCTCAAAGCTTCTCAGCACTTCTAAATCCCAGTTTGGAGTCAGGAAGAGATGTGTATGCTCAGTGCTGAGAAGATAGAATGCATCTGTGTCTAGTTCAGGAAAATGCTGCACGACATCTTTTAGAAAGGAGACTATTTGGTTCAGGAGTGGGTCTTTAAATCACATTTGACCATCTTGAATCCTTCTGGAGTTAACTACAGCTGCTGGGTGTCATTAGGCATGTTGCTTTGGGCTAATCCCAAAGGGATTTTGGTATTGCAGTGGCTGACTTCTAGGCACCCGGCTACCTAATGAATTCCAGATCCCAAAGTCAGACATCCAGAGACATCTAGGGAAAACAAAGGACCTGAATGAGGTAGCACCATGGAAGCCCATGAGATGGAGAGGCTGCCTGAGCAAGCCAGTGGCAAATTTTACGTTAAGATGTTGCTCAGTGCTGCACTGTCTGCCTGGAGCCCTTTCCTGCAGCTTCGGGGTTCTTCAGGATTGCAAGCACCTCTTTTTAATGGGGAAAGTGGAAAGATACTTGTGATGAGCCCTTTTTGACAATGAGAGCCTCAACTCAGGCATTGGGTGCATGGGCAGGAACAAGGTGCCCGTGCCCTTCTGTTGTGTGTCCCTGGGGGCAAACAGCAGAATTGGTGTGGGACTTGCAACCTTATTCCCTACATGTATCTCAGCTTCAGTGGGAAGATTTGTCCAACTGCTTTTTAAAGGACTAGGCTGAGTCGGGAAAAAAAAAGCCTCATGGATGCTGGATATCAGCAAGTCAACATTTAGACACTTGGCCTGTGAAGCTGTTGTAGCATAGCCATCCCCAGCGCATAATACAGCCCGTCAGTTCACAAGGCTGAAATACCTCTGCAAATAAAAAGCAGCCATGCTGGCAAACAGTCTTCAAAGGTAGCGAAATAATCCCTAAGGGGAGATCTGCTTTTGTGTGGAATTCCCCAGCAGACGGCTGGGAGATCTTAACAAACAAGGCCTTTTAAACTGCCATGTACTTTGAAGCCTGAGTGAGCATTCATTCATTCGGCACAAAAAGCAACAGCAAAGAGGGGGGGCAGGGGGTGGAAGGGCTTAGTCAAGGTGAAAATGAAGTTGGGTCTTTCCCCAAAGCCACTGTGGGTACAAATGAATTGCTTCACTGGAGGTAATAAAAGATATGTTATCCCACATTTAATAAAAAGCAACAGTGAAAATACAAAGAGCTCATTTCAGGCTCCAGTTATCTGACGTTTATTGCACGCAGGCCTTTCTCCCGGACAGAGACCCAAGGAGTGTATTGCCCTTTGAAGTGTGGGCTGTGTGGCCACTTGCCCATTCACTGGGCTAAGTTTATGGCTAAACCTCCTTGATATGACCCACTTTCATCTTTCCAGTGGTGGCAGGGGCCTCTGCAGAGGGGAGAGGGCAAGTAGGGTTCTGCATGTACACTGGGGACAGGGCAAATTGGGGTGTGCTTCAGCCTTGGAGTGTAGGTAGAAAGGAGGATGCAACATGAAGCGGAGGCTGGGCTCGGGGAGATACAGAGCACACGCAGCTGTGAGAAGAAGTCCTGCCAGAAGTGGCAGGACTCTGGGGACCACAGGCTTTTCGGTGAAAAGCGCTGAGCAGGACTATTGTGGCATGAGTGTCTGTTCCCTTTGACAAGGAATAACACAAACTGGTCCTAATTTTTGCTTACCCTGCTAGTATTTTCAGCTCTTGTTAGAAACCATTGAGTTATCTCTAGTGGTTAGATCATGGTATTTGGAAAAACAAGTTTCTTGACAGTGCACTTCCTGCTAACTAAGATACTAAACTCTGTGTAAGAATCCCCACTGACATCAACAAGCTTTGGACTGGGGCCATAGTCCACTTCCAGGCAGTAATAAGCTCTGCACATTTTTTATATCAAAAGCAATTATTTTACAGATGAGATGCAATAAACTGTCTGAGATGTTTACCTTTCTAATTCCATATAGACAAAAAACATCAGTGGACTTGAATAACCATTATTTTTAAGTTTTCTTGTATGAAACAGTAATGTACTTTTAAACCTTATCTTACTTTTCCTTATGCTAAAGTTTTTTGCACCAGCCTCATGTTTGCCAGCAATCCCAAAAATTTCCAGCAAATGGAGTGGATTAAGATAGTCTTTTTTCAAGGAATTGTGTTGTGAACATTCTTAAAATAATATCTTTCTTTCCTCAAAAAATAGATTGGTGTGCTATCATTGTGCATTCATGACTTTGAGAAACAAACTTATTTATATTAATAAAAAAATATTCCTGTTGAAAGCGCTGTCAAAACAATCTCCAGGAGAGTCATTGTTGTGGACTGGAAAGAATGCTGCTTCACATGTATTTAATTATTGGGGGGAAAAAAATGAATCTTTCCTTGCATCACAAAAATCAATCTGCAATAACAGGAAATCCTGAGCCATTTATGCAGAGGTTCCTCTTTCATTGTAACTGGCAATTGGTTCCAGCTTCTAAAACCTGTCTAATTCTCAACTGCTACAAGAATACTGCCTCAGCTGGATTATACACAGCAATGCTTTGATTATGAGTCTGTTTTAATGCTGTAAATCAAAACCCCCAGCCAATGGAAATAACTTTTTGGTATGCAGGGATGTTCTGCTGCTTTTAGTTTATGGATACCTATGTCAGTTGAAACAGTAAAAGTGTCCAAATCCATGAGCAAGAGGATGATTATTATCCTTCCTTCCTCAACCTGTGCATGCCCATGTTTACACAAGCAAAGAGAGTAAGAGTGAGGTCTGGATTGCTGGTATTTGTGCCATCCCAGTGCCCTGCATTCCCAGCTCTGGTGGAGGATATTTGTACAACACAGAGGAGGAGGAACAGCCCCTTTGCCAAAATGTTGTGACTTTTGGGGTAGAAAGACAGCAAGATGAGGACAAAGGACTTTGGTATAGTGCAAGGGAGCCACTCAAGAGTGTTGGTGGCATGTCACCCATGAGCCCTTTCGAAGTTTTCCATGCACACAACAGCAAAAGGATCAATGAAGGGGCTACACAGCAGCTGCTGCTTCCCAAATGTAAGACGCAGGGATTTAAACCAAGACTGTGCAGGGTCTCCCTGAGAGCGAATAGCATCAGCCCTCTCATCTCTGTGTCTATATGACACCTTATTTGTTACTAATTTATGCAGTGTCTGTATGACACCTTTTTGTAACCTCTGTAGGTCATTTAAGTAGGAAGTATCTTCACCAGCTCTCGTGTGGTGTTCCATGGTTCTTCAGCATACCACGGAAGTCTAACATTGATGCATGTATCTTGGCATCTATGCTTTCAATTTTGTCAGTGGATTTACTGTATCTTTTTGCATTCCTCTGTGTGTTCCTTGGTTTTCCCTTTCTGATCAGTTCTCTATAATGTGTGGGGATTTCTCATCCTCTAGTTTAGTTTTCTACCTGTCAAAACACAGAGATAGAATGCTTGCTTAAAAGAATTCAAAATACCAAATTACTGGGATCATGGCGTAGAAGAAATCTTGCTCAGGTAATCAAGCCTCTCAAAGAGCGCTTAATTCCTGTCCAAAAGTTGTCAGGAGGTGCCATTGCCCAGATGCCTGCAGTAGGATGAGATGAAACTCCCCAGTATGCAGTGCTTCTCATTTCACACACTCCTTCTGGCCCTGCGCCACCACATGATCCATTGCCACCAATTATCTTAAAACTACTTCTTGCTGCCCTAAAAATATACACACGACTCTCCTTCATGACCATTGCCACATCTTCAAGAGCAATTCCTACTGTCTATTTGTCAGTATCTTTTCTGAATTCAGCTTTGGCTGCCTTGGGGAGCCTTTGGGACAACCAGGTCCTCCACCCTGATGTTAATCAGCACATTGAAGCGCACAAGTAAGGGCTGTCAGCTGGCCTGTGCATCCTGGGGAAATCTCTAGCTGTCCAAAATCCCCTCCTGGAGCCCCTTTGCAGGTGTCAAATACTGTGCTGTGAAGCCAGCTAGCATGTGGGTCAGGCCCCAGATTTCTTTCTGGGCTTTTGCCCTACTGTGCAAAACCATGGTAGGGAGAACATGACCACCCTGGAAATTAATGGTGGGTCTGCAGCCAGAGCTCAGCTGTACCATGGCTGCAGCTACAAGACAAGCTTGAATTTTATCCTTATATCAAAATTATAACTTAAATTCCATAGATGTTAACCACATGCTTTGCAGCCTGTGGATTGAAAGGCAAGCACTGGCCGCTGTCTTCCAGAGCTAAGGCAGATGTCTTCTTAAACACTGTTTGATTGTTGGCTGAAAATTAGAAGAGAGAGTAAAGTCAGCCCCACAGGTACTCAAAGTGGCTCCAGGGGAGGATATCTCCAACTATTTTCAGGTTCCTTATGAAAGGCTTGCACACTCCAAACCTTGTGCACACTGCTATGTGCTCTTCTACACTCCCTAAAATTCATGCTCTGTGTCAGCTGCCATTGTGATTTTGAAGGATCATTTTCCAGGCTGTTACATGACTCACATACGGTTTCTCTTCCCTTTGCCTGACCCAGTTCCTCAACCTCAATGTTTGCTATTCCTTTTCTCTGATGATATTTGTCCTGTATATTTAGAGAAGAGCATGACTGTCTCTTCTCTGTCTACCTGTGAAGGCATGCTCCTCATGCAAGGATTTAATGGGGAGCAGTCTTCTGCTTACAGAGACATCTTCTCTTCCTACACTTTGCCAAGGAGTTAATAGTCTGTGTCCAAATGCTGTCCTGCAGCTCCAGCATCAGAATCCACCACATCTCCAGGCAGATCAAACCACTGACTGGCGCAACTTGGAGAGTTTAAACTGCAGCTATAACGAGACCACAGCAGGGCTTGCCTGATGTCTTTATTCATCATTCAACTACAGAGCCCCCTTTCTGATATTTGGATTCTGAGCCTGTTTACCCAGGGATTTATTGGTTTATCTGCACTGTGAGTCACTGCCCTCCGTTTGGAAAGCAGATGTGTGATGCTGCCCTGTGGCATTCTCAGAGGTGGGCAATGGGGTGGCTCCACACCGAGCTACACCAGCAGCTGGTGGCACTCAGCTGCTTAATGCTTTTTTAATGCAAATATTCACAAAACTACTTCACCTCACATCTCAAATTGCACACATGGCATCTGTCTATATTTACATATCGTGTCTAAAGGCATGGGGAGGCCTGGACTGTTGCCATATGAACTTACAAGATGAAATTGTCCTTTCATGAGCTAGATTGAAAGCTGGATACAGGTTTTTAGTGTCACCAGTTACCTAGTTGATGTCCCTAATGGGTGGCATTTTTGGAGGGCTCAGCATTACCATTCTGCCACGTTTGAAAACCAAACCAATAGTATGAGCATGGAGAAAAATTACTGACTGCAGTGTGTAAATGAAGCATCACAAGGTCAAAAATAACCCATGGAAACAGGACACTGTTATTTGCAGCATATGTAAAAGTAAATCACAGCAACCAATCTGGTCAAATCAGTGCTGGAGAATGCATGGATGGTTTCTCTGCTAAAATCGTTGGGTGAGCTCACGGGTAAATTACAGGCACTGAGAGTAGCAGGAAAACATTGTTTTGTTTTGTAGGGGGAAAAAGAAACCTCACCTTATCCAGATTCTTCTGAATAAGATATCCATTTTTAAAAGCAAAGATTTGGCATTCAAGCATAAATTAATCTCTTAGCCACTGCCACCAAAGCTACCTGAGTTATTTGGCAGCACCACAAGCCTGGCTGTGGTTTGGCAGCACTTGTACGTTCTCAGTCCTCTGGAGAACAAGGCCTGTCATTCATCCTGCTGGGAGCAAACCCAAGGGATGTGGGATTGGTTGAGCACCACAAGTCGGGAGCAGAGGCTAATTGTATTAAAGAGTTGACAAACAAATGTGTCAGAAAACAGGAAATAACAATACTTGGGGCATGCTATCTCCTAATTTAAGGGCTAAAATAAGAATTTTAAAATATTTTGTTGCCTGAAACATTTCTGTGTAAGAAAACTTGAAATGCTCTTCAAATTATCTGGAATTTTTTCCAATTGAAAATGTCATCAAAATTGACACAGTCATGAAAAACACTTGAATTGCCATTAATCAGCATTTTTCCCATCCTGGATGGGTCTGCCTGGAGTTTTTGACCTAGCCTGTTGAAGTCAGAGACAAGCCACTTAGAAGGGAGCTCATGAGAAATAGTTTAAAAAATGGGATTACATTTTCAATGGATGTACACATATATAGATTTATTTACATGACACTGGGATCAGATTACTTTGAAAATTTGTAGAGCTGAATTAATTTGCTTTATGTTATAGCACAGAATAAAATCTCACTACTTTGTGTAGCACAATTACAGAAAATACTTCAAGAAACCCCATCCTCTCAGTTATTATCTTTGACATGATTGTGTAGGTATCATTCATTTTGTGAGTAATAACCTTGTTGGGATCAAGTCAGAGATAGCACAGTGGTTAGGGGAAACTCTAGAAGATGGCAGGAAGGAATAGTTTGGAATAAAACAAGTTGCACAGCACCACTGCAAAGCTGTTGTGGCAGGAGCCTGTGAATGCGCCCTGCCTGCCCTACTGAGCATAATCCAAGATCTCAGCATCAACAAAGTACTAATAATAATTTTCCTGGGAGCCTGGAACACACCATTGTTGTACATAAAGAAAGGAAAAGTAAATAAAATAATTCCTATTGTAGCTATTTTTAAATGCTCTATCTGGAATGCTGCTTTTCAAAAATACTCTCTTTTGGATTTTTGTGTGCATGTGAACCGATTCCAGCACTTTTCTAGTCGGTGCTGTTCAATCAAAAAATTGGTAAGGTAATAGGGGTAGTCCCTTTCCTGCTATAATTCTACTGGTAATAATTAAATTATGACAAGGATAGCTGTTTTAATTATTGCATAGTAAATGAGGCATTAATAAGTCCCTGAACATCCTGCTGGATTGTGAACTTCCACACTGCATGTAAGGGTTGCTTTTTTTTTTATTCTTTGTTAGTGGTGGTACATGTTTGGAAGCAGTGGTGGTTCTGACACCTGTGTTAAGAATTCTTCAGATGAGATAGGGAGGTATATTAAAAATACACCCTACAGTCTTTGAAAACAAAGATTGTCCACGGCATCACTGGCCTGTATCACACTTTTTGAGGTGTATCTGAAACTTGGGATGGGTGGCAGCTAGAGACACAGTAAAGTAGCATTTGCGGCAACTGATTGAAACAGTCTGTGTGTTCATGAGAAGCCCAATCCTTTTTTATTTATTATTTTTCCTCTGTTATTTATAAAACATCGCAGCAACATAAATATCCTACAAGAGAAGCTTTTTGCATCCTGTTTGAAATAGTTATTTTGCTGTGTACAAGCCATATTTCCTGGCTACTCAAAACTGAATTTGCCGGCCAGATTTGGCCCAGTGCTTATAGGAAGATTTACGCTGACAAATGCAGATAAATGCATGTCTCTTGAGTGCCTGTAGTGCTTGACCTTGGGCTGTAATGCACCTTTGCTGGGGGTTCCCTCAGGGATGCTGCTAGATGGGACTTGTGATTGATGCTGCTGAATTTTACAAAATTGAAGCATCTCCATCATGAATGGTGCACTAAAGCTGCCACGGAACACGCGATATTAAATGGGTTACCAAAGAGCCTTCCTGCTGGCTGCGGTGCTCGCCTGCCTACCTCCTGGAAACAAGAACAAGAACATTTTTTTGAGAAGGGAAAAGAACAGAGTGTTTCCAGTGAAGTATCATAATTTGTCCCCTAAGGGTTCATTGAAGAATATTCTTTGGAGTAATTATTTTTCACTGGGAGAAGAAAGGCTGTAGAATTTTAGATGTTGTGTGGGTTCTGGAAAAACCCCAGCTAGTGAACAAACTTTCTGTTCTCTTTGTGGCAAAAGCTTATTATTCACAGCAAAGAATTCAGCCTGACAAGAAACTCAGATCTGACTTCCATTTTAATAGCCCTCCTCCTCCTCCTGCCCTCTGCTCTAATCTGGCAGACTTTCACGTTTCTTGCAAAGATTTTCATTTTACCACGAGCGTAATTTCAAGATGCAATAACATTATTCTCTTTATTGGGCTGTTTTTGGTTGTTGCTTAGCTAGCAACCCAGGCTGGAACTTCTGGTCCCTGATGTGACTCACACCAGAGGAATGCCCCGGCTGAGGATTTGTCCCAGGCCAGCAGTGGCTTTCCATCCTTACCAGGTCAATGCAAGGTGTATTTGTGTTCCTTGCATCCCCTCTGCTGCTGCCCTGGCATACCGTAGTTGGCTTTCATGGATAAAGGACAGCAGGAAAAAAATACTTGCAGTGTTGGAGGAACACTTAACCCTTTGAATCAGAAAGTAAGGTAGAAATGAAGGTGAAAAGAGACCCATTTGTCTTGCGTTTCCATGGGCACAGTGTAGGCTGAGGTGAAGTGAGTAACCTGGCAGCGCCAGAATGCTGAGCATCCGAAGGGCAAGGGTGGGCGAGTGCCTCTGCCTTCTCGCCCGCTCACAGCTGCCCACCACTCCTCTCCCACCAGAGCAGCTTTGGGCTGCCTCCATCCTTGCACAAACACAAGGCCTTGCTGGCGTGTCACCCTCAATTACGGCCATGCAGCCCATGGTCTGCACTCATTAATCATCGCGGGGAGGAATGCTGGGGAGGCAGCTGTGCAGTTCTCTCTCTTGTGTCCTTGCTGATACAAGGTCTTCTCACATTCTGGTATTAAAAACATGACTCCCTCTTTATCACTGCCTGTAGACAGGGCACAGCTGTGGCTAGCAGCGCCAGTTGTCCTGAGGTTCAAACAGGCACAGCCTTTCACTACCCCTGTTCCACATTTGTGGGTGCAGAGGACAACTCAAGTGGAGTTTCCTACACCTCAGCAGTCATGGGCATCCCAGCCAGTGGCACAGGCACAGAGAAAGCCGAGGTTATAGCTTCAAAGAAGATACAGGTTTCTGTGGCTTAATAAAAACAAGCAGAAGTGAGCTCTGTGCAGGACCCCAAAGATGGGTGAACAGCAGTGTGTCCCCTCCACCCCACCAAGGCTTGAGACACTCAGCTCCCTGCAAGACTAGGCCCTGCAGCTAGTAAACATAGACACTAAGTCTTGGGTTTCACCCCCTTCCTCTGGTGTTTTCACTGCCAAGCCCAAACTTTATGTGCAACAGATGGAGCCAGTCTGCAAACTCATAGTGCCTGCTCATCTCCCAGGCTTGACCTTTGCATGTAGAAAATGGCAGGGAATTCATATGAGCTATTTTAGCAACCTCTGGCAGCTTGATTGATTTTTAAGAGCTGAAAAACATGTTTTGCATTTAAAGCAGAGTACATTAGAATAGCTGGGGTTGCTTAGCATTGCAGTGATGTGTTTAAAAAGAAAACTAAAGAGAAACCTAATAGTATAGCTGGCTTTCTGCATTTGCCAGAAATTTGAGAAATATATTAAATAATATTTCAGCGCAGAGTCAAATACAAGAACTTATTAAAACTCACTCTGGAGTAGTGGCCGTGTTACTGAGCTTTTAAAGTAAAAAGAAATGGGTAGCTGTGACCTTGCAATGTCATCAACGTGAGAGCTTCTTTCCTGTTGTTTATGTTTCCCCTGCTATCCAACAGCATGAAGGGAAAGGAGATGGGGAGCAATGCCTGACAATATTCTGTGTGCAAGTGTGTGAAGAAAAGAGGGAAGAAAAGGCACTGCAATGTACCAGGAGGTACCCAGGGCTGCAGTCCCCACACATGATGGTTACACAGGAAAGGAAGGTCCTTTGTGGAGGAGGTGGATGGATGAGGCCATGCCAGAACATGTCTGCACAAGGCCAGCATCCCTAGAAGTGGTGTCTGCCCAGCAGAGAAGTTGGGGTGGAAGCTGAAATTCTCTTTTATCTCCCTTCTCTCACAGAGAAGATCAAGAGGTGTTTTTCTCTACGACCCTTTGCTTTTTGGAATGCTGGAGGAGAGCGTGTGGAAATAAAGCAGGGGCTGCAGAAGGCAAAGCTTGGGGAGAGCTGGAGCTCACCTTCCAGTCCTTTCTGGTGCAAAAAATATTTTAAGCTGTCTTCTCAGCTGATGCCTGGCTTGGGACTTCGGTTGGCATTTACTGTAGTAGGGACGACTCACAGCTAGACCCAGAGTCAGTGGGAACCAGGTTTCAAACACAGAACAGCACAAAAACTGAAAATGCAGTCTTTTTTGAGCACAACCCACTCCACAGTAAGTGGAGATTTTTGGTTGGTTGGTTGGGGTTTTTTGTGTCTTAATCTCCCTGCATTTCAGCTCACTACCTGGCAAAGAAAGGAGGAAACTCTCCACAAATTTCACAGAACCTGCTTGTTTTTGTGTGTATCTAGAAGAGTGTGTGCCTAGCTCAATACATAAAATTTGTGATATAAAATGAAATGTTAGAAAACAGCTCTTGGGCAGCACATTCGTCTTTTCCAACTGATACAATCCTAATTCTGACTGAGCAGTCATGTTTTGACTTTTGTGCTAAATACAGGGTTTTTAATCCTGTAATCTTTCCTCTTGGCTGCAGTTGCTGATCTCCAATCTGAGTCCTATAAAATGGTTTTTGGAAATGTGTGCATGCTAGTAAATTTTCTTTATCTCTCAAGCAATAATACTTTCAAAAAATGCCGTAGCACAGATAAGCACGTGCTGCACATTAATCTGTCCTTAGCTGACATGTGGGTTTGAAGTGTTTTCTTAGCCCATTGGTAAGATCACTTCCAGTGTTTCCTTTGCATCTCTTTGTGCTTGCATCAGTCAAGAATTTATTGCGAAAGGTGAAATGTCTCTTACAAAAACACAAAACCACAGATCTCCAGTCAAATGCTACAGGGAAATCTGCAAGTTCCATGCAGACCATATAACTGAAGAAGTGAATGAATCATTTGAACTCAGTGAATGGATTTTCTGGTCACTCCTGGGGTCCTTCTCATCTGCACTGGGTTATTTCTTGTGAATTCTTCCCAGCTCCTGTCTGATGCCGTTATTGTCACAAATGTCCATCAGTGAGGCAGCTGCCTGTCTGAGCACCCAGCAGTGACTGGCAGCACTCTTACCTCCCTCTTTCCTCCTGCTGATCAACCCTGTCTTGTTTGTCCTGGTCCTTTCTGAGCTTTACTTTCATCTTGTGGGGCAGATAGAACAATCTTGCAAGACATTTTCAACTTTGAGAAAAAGCCAGCACTTTCAGCCTGTACTGTGTCTCCTACAAGTTCTGGGATCTCTAAAGATCCTCTAACCCCTTGGAAGAGGAGAAATAATAAGCAGCACCTGGAACTAAAAACATGCTGGTTGTGGCACTGCTGCTACCTGTGGGGTTAATATATTTTATCTGTTTTTTTCATCTGCATGAAGGACAGCCTCAGAGCAGCCCCGTTTTCTTTGGCTGCTGTGCTATCACAGAGCTGGGCTTCTCACCAGCATTCCCCCCAGCCCTGTTCCTCTTTTGGGTCTAATGCTTTTGTCAAATGCTTCTTCACTGCTGATATTTATGAGGGCCAGAATGTGCTTAGGAGAGGCCCACCAAGATTTATATCCTATCATATAAAGCATGTTTTTGGAAATAACGGCATAATTAACAAGGAAAACAACTCCCTTCTGCAACAAGCCAGCTTGTCATGATGGTTAGCATAGTGACCAGCAACCACTGGTGAAATTTCAGCTCTTGAAAAACGACTGCAATATTTTTGATGTAGGGAAAGCTTGGCATGTGCCTCCACTCAATCATCAGAAATATGTTGGGGCATAACCAGTGCTTAGCTAGAAAAGAGTGCGAGTACAACCATTAGCTCCTTGAGTTATTTGTTTTTGGATGATGCTTTAAGGATTATTTCTTGATTTTGGTTTCTGAATGTGATGCTGCTAAAAATATCAGCAGTTTTCTTGGAATTTGCAGCATGTTGAGTTCTCAAGTGAAAGCTGAAAGTTGCAAATTACTTGGGAAAAACAGCAATATCTTGGGGATCTGAGCTGACTGGGGTCTGGGGTTGGGCAAGCACTGATTGCAGTGGTTTGTCAGTCACTTCAATGTGAGCATTTGCCACAAGAAGTGCTGGTCAGAGAGAATGCTGTGAATTGCAGGCACCGCTGCTTCTGTCTGCACCACAGTGCTCAGCAGCGTGTGGTCACTGACTTGCTGGGCTGTTTTGTTTCCCCACAGACCAAGACCGGCGACTGTGGCTGTCAGGAGGCCATGGCTGTGTTTGAGGTTAAGGACTTCAACAAGTGCCTGCTCTTTTTGCGTGCGGTGATCTGGAGTAGGGGAGGTCCCTACTGATGTGAGGGCTTTGCAGTGAGCCCTGTCATCATGCCCACCATGTGGAAACCCGTGAGAATCGTGTTGCAGGGCTGTGCAATAGGGTGCTTAGCTGTGTGGGTACAAGACACAAGCTGTGTGTCTGTCTCTGGAGTTTTCCCAAGGAGAACAAGGGCTTGCCTGTTTTCTTACACATTTAACTGTGTGTCTGACTGAATGTCCTGTGTCAGTGCACACTGTTGCCTCCTTTTCAGAGCTGATGATAAAGGCCTTCTGACCCAGACCTTGGTTTTGGTCTTTAGAGGCTGTCTCTTATTCCGTGTTAGCATTACTCAATGTGACAAAGCCACTGCCCCATAATGTTTTCGCAGTTGCATTGGAACTCCTGGCTGGTTTTTAGACTTTCTGACAACCCTACATTTCCACAGGTGCCATGTCAAAGGCAGATGGGGGTTTGGAGGAGCTCAGCCCTGGAGTTCCACATTCCAATGGCAAGGATGGAGGTGCAGAAACCCCCTGGGTGGAATCTCTACTCCATAGCTCCAAAGCATTAAGAGCCATGCAATTAAGGCTTGTTGCTTGTAGAAGTGCTGTATCTATGTATTTATCCATCTGTATCTGTCCAAGTGCGCACGTGCAGCATATGCTGGCCCCTGTGGGCCCCCTCTTGCGCAGTCCTTTAGAGCAAATCCAAACCTGACCCATGGTTCAGCTGGAATGAAGTACTAACTGAAGTCCAGGCATTGCATGGAACATCTGCTGGTACAATCAACACTGCAACAGCCTCCTCAGTCCACACTTACTTAGCACCGATAGGTTGAATTATGAAACGTGGAGAATCCCATCACATACTTCACACATTTCCTGTTGACAATGAAGCTGTGGAAGCAGGCTGGTATCCATCCCCACTGGAAACATTCGTGTCAAGGTTTCATTCCAGGAAAATCGTTTGGGTTGTTCTGTAAACTTCTCTGAGCTGATCTGTAACCTTTTGTCCAGCTGTGCTAGGGACATGTAACGCAGCTGGAGGGAGGCCTGATCCCCTCGGTGCACTTCAGAGCACTCTCCAGGTCAGGTATGATCCAGGAATGCAGTTGTAATCCTCGTTTGGTTGGAGACCATTTAACTTGCTGTGTGACACTGTAATTACTGCTCCTTTCACAAGAGAGAGATTATGGCCATGTGGTTTTCCTTTCAGATTTGGGTCTTGGTTTCCATTTACAAGTGGTTCTTGTAAACAGAGTCTCCCTGCTTCATTTTGTTGAAAAGCTTCTTGTCATAACACTCAGGGGGCTGCTTTATCTTGCTTTCAGACTAGCCCAGGTAGCTGGCTAGGCTGAGAGTAAGCTGCTCTTCCTCAGCATTCCTGCTTGCAGCAAGAGCTTCAAAGCTTAGGACCAAAGGAAATGACCTCGAGCTGCACCAGGGGAGGATTAGTTTGGATAGTAGGAAAAATTTCTTCAACAAAAGGGTTGTCAAGCACTGGGGCAGGCTGCCCAGGAAAGTGGTAGAGTCATTGTCCCTGGAGGCATTTAAAAGACAGGTGGATGTGGCACTCCGGGACATGTTTGGTGGTGGATTTGACAGGGCTGGGTTAATAGTTGGACTCAATGACCTGAGAGGGTGTTTTTGTATGAGCTTAGATAAAACGCTGGGAGGTGACAGCACAAAAGCAGCACAAGGCAGGATTGGTGTTGTGCCTACCAACCATCTGCAGCTGGCAGCATCTCTGCCTGTCTGTGACAGTGGGGACAGGCAGGCTTGTACCCGTGGGTTTACCTAGTCCTAGCCGTTCCTCATGGATTTGTCTGAGTCCTGTGTGAACCTCCTTCATCCTCTAGCCTGCAACTCACCCCAAATATTACAGCTTAGTGTTGCATGAAAAAGTACTTGTTATCTGTTTTATTTAATTCTGCTGCCTCATCATTTCCTTGAGTTATCTTTGGACTTTATGAAGTGAGACATGGTACAGCAATGCTCCTTATCTGCCTGCTGCCCACCATTCTGGAGTTTCAGCCCATTGTTCCACCTCCCTTTTGCTGTCTTTATTTTTTTTTTCACTGAAAACTTCTTGCCTTATTTGCAAATTTTCTTTGCAGAGTTCCATGTTTTTGAATATTCCTGTCCTTTTTCTCCAGACATCTGAAGATCTCTCCCCCACTCCAGGGTCTGCCTCTGTGGGTGTCTTCTGGTGAGCTCTTTGGGAGCTGGGGATGCAACTCACTTTATGTTTACAATTGCCTTCAGGTGTTTTGTCCCAGTCCTGTAGATCCCTGTGAAAGGGAGCACCTTTCACCTGCCTGCAAGCTGGTGGGTTACAGACCATCATCCCCAGGGTCTGTTTAGGGCTGCAGTGAAGGGAGGGCTGCTGGAGCCTCAGCTTCCTGGGTGATGCTGTGTGCAGGACATGCAGCAGCCAAGATGTGAGGAAGGGGTACCTAGGATTAGCCCATCTCTTAGGGTATCCCTGTGGAATGGCTCTCTGTGTTGGCTGGGAGAAAACTGCTGGCTCCAAATGTGTTGGTGGCAAGGGAAGCAGGTTCCTGCAAGGAGGGAGCAGCTCTGGGGTGCACCCCAGTCACAAGGCTGCCTCATTGTTCTCCTGCTTTCATAAGACAGTGCTATGCCTTTCTAGGTACTTTGGAAATGCTAAAGCAAAGAAAGTGGGGCCTTTTGGGGCTCCTGTGCAGTCTTGCAGCAGGGAGATGCTGAATTTCCCTACAAATCAAAACCTGCCTTTTCAGGTCATCTTGCATGTGTTTTCTGGCTTTCAGTGCAACAGGAAGCTTAAATGTTGCCTTTTTAAAATATTATTTTCCCCACACCAGACCTTATTTGCTCACTTTCCTTTCTGCTTGCTGGCCTGCAGAGAAAAATCCAGGTAGGCTGAGGTAGGGAAGGCAGATGGGGCCATGCAGCACCTTCTCATCTTGGTGCAGTTGCAAAGCCCTCCCAGAGCACATTGGCTAACCCAGGCTCTGCGGATGCGGTGGAATTCTAGCCATGATTCCTCATCCATGTAAATAGCCCAGATTTTTGTACACCCTGCTGCATCCAGGACAGGCGGGTCTCCAGGGCACCGTGTATATAGCGCAGTCCAGCACCACAGTGACTGTTTTGTTCTTAACCACACTGACAATCCCATTGTGTTATGTAAGGGTTTTGGCCATGCCTATGTGCTTTCATGTGAAATGGTGCCACTCTCTCGCCTTCCTTCTCTTAACTAGACATGCCTACATCAAAATCTGTTTGCTGAGTGAGAAGTCATTAGCGTTGACCAGAGATGATCCTCAGTGTGTTGCTGGCTGATGCATTTGTTCTCTCCTCCTGTGTTTCTAAGTAGCAAAGAATGTATAACTAAATAACGATTTGGAGGGGGAGAAATTGGTAATGGAAAAAATAACTCGAACAAGATTTGATAAAAAAAGCACCACTCTGATTCGAACTCATGGGTTACAAGCATTTCCTGCAGGCCAGTGGGAATTGGAAAACTGTCTTTGTGGGTCTTTGAAATCTTAAGCATTTCAAAAGTGAAACAATCTCTGTGCCTGTTAGAAAAACATTAGACAGCAATTAAGCCGTATTTTATCAAACTGCTCTTTTAGGTAGTACAACCAGCAGAACAACCAGCCCCCAGTTTACAGATAGGCTGCAGCACGAGTGTAGTTTCTTTTATCCTGCCATGGCATTGCATAGGTTAATACATTTTTAACTTGTTGATTTTGAACCCATACAGGGATTACTGTGATCTCTTAATAAGCCATGTTGACTAGAGGAGATTAACCCCTACTATTAGCAGTTGAGCTAAATCTCTGGTGAAGGCAACAAGCTGAAACAAAAATCTGTGCCACTTGCAAAGTCTGCGGCTAGTTCCCTAAGTGGCAAAGTGCTTCATCTTCCTGGGCTTAAAACAGACCTGCTCTGAGAAGGAGTGCTTATCAGCCCCGTTTTGCCCTCACTGGTTGAATGATGGACTACAGCTGCCACGTCCATGACCCCCGGTGTGCTGGGATGAGGGGGATGAGTTAGGCAACCCTGGGTGTGAGCCCCCAGCCTCAGCAGCTGGGCAAGCTTCTCTCTTGGTCCAGAGCCCTTGATGCATGTGGATGAGGAGGCTGTGAGCATTGCTGGATGCTCCTACCTGAGCTCCAAGCTAACTGAGCCTGGCTGGACCTGCCATCATCACAGGGGTGAGACTGAACCAGAGACAAACAGATGCAAAGGCTGAAGTGAACTGCACAGAAACCCCAAACAATGCAAACTGGGCTTCCTCCAAGACACTAGAGCTCGGGGGCTTGGAGGTTCCTTTTTGCCTTTATGAAGCAGTCAGTCAAGTCTGATCTGCAAACACCACTTTTTGGTGAGGAACTGGAACACCTTGGCCCTCAGGTCCATCTTATATTTTTCTTAGAATCAGTCATTTCCTGAAAAAGTGCTGTCGTTTGGTTTCTCCCCTGCCCTCCTCCAGTGAACTGTTTGTCATCCCAATAAAGAAAAAGAAATTACTCAGCTCAAAGCCCAGGCATCCTTGAGGCCAGAGGAAAAGTCATGAGGTTTGCTGCAGCCCTTCAGCCTGGGGAATGCACTCACAGATCCACTGGGTCCAGCCTTGTGCTTCCAGTCACGCTTAGTTGCTAATTAGCTCTTCCAGCCCTTTCTCTGGGAATCATGATAATGAACATAAAGAACTGTTTATTCTAAATGAGACTTCCCAAGGGTAACAGCCTCCTCAGTGGCTGTAGAAATGGAAGGCAGGCCTGAGGAAACACCAGGGTGCTGTGGTTTTTGGCAGCAGTTGATAAACATTTCTTTGTGGATGGAGCAGAGCATGTAATTTACTGCCCAGCTCTAGTAAGAGCAGATTTGGCCATTTTGCTGTTCTTTTCCATTGCTGTCAAAATGCAACAGCTAAATCCCAATGAGAAACTGAGCAGTTGACATTTTTGTAGGTAGCAGCATAAAACTTACTGGACTCTCTGTGGAAAGTGAGTTCATCATTTTTATAAGCTCCCATACGTTCTCTTAACTGCTTTATCACTCATGGAGGGGCAGACCAGTCCTGCCCATCCTTCCCTAGAGGACAGTCATGATGGGATCAGACAACACCTAAACAGTTGCTGTCCTGCCCTCCTTCAAGGGCAGGAGGCTTCAGCTGGACTTTGTGCTGGTTTTGCATTGCACAGGTGAAAAAAAAGGGGATGATCTCAAACCATGAGCTTGCTCCTCAAGCAAAACTATCAGCCATTTCTTTCAATCCTCAGCAGCATTTACTCCAAATATCATCCCCTGGCAGGAACTAATCAGAGTGGCTGCTTTACTGTGATTGTAGTGATAACAATAAAAGCAAGATAAAAGTCCTATTGTCCGTGTTTTATCCCAAAGCCATAGAACAAGGAAATATGTCAGCACAGAGCAATGTCTGGGCAGAGTGATGGATTCAGGCAGCTGCCCCACTTCCAGGCCCAGCATGGTCAAAACTGTCTTGGCCACCTTTGAGCACTACTGCACTACAGTGTGTGTGAACAGTGAATTGAATTAATGAAAATTCAGATATTCAAGCTGTGTGCCAGTGAGGCCAGTATCCATGTCATCAGGTAGTGAACAAAGCAGTGCTTGAAGCTTCCTGGCACAAGCTGTTGGAGAAGAATCAGGCTAGTTAGGGTCTGTGCTTGGGGGTGGAGCACCCTCAGCTCAAGGGGTTAAGTCATGGACCCTGACATAGGTATATACACTCCACACTGGGCTAGAAAAAAATCCAGACATAACGACCGGAGAGCCAATTCCCATGATTCTCCACCCTCGCCTGTGTTTTACAGCTGTCCCTCCCTAAAGACCCACCAGCGCTCCTGGATGGTGCAGAGTCCCATCTCAGGGCTGGCACTGAGCTACTGTAGCAGCCCATGCTGTCTCAATGTGGTGCTCTGACCCCATCTTCTGCAGGACTGCATCGTTAAAACATTCCGGCAGATGAAGTAGTTAAGTTGGACATTGGCTGAAAAAGTACAGGCAGACAAGCATAATCTCTGATGGCTTCAAGCAGCACTGAACGGGAGTTTGGTGTGCAGGGAACTGTGAGCAAATAAAGTCACCATTGCACATGACAGTGACCTTGTGAACATGCAAAGGGTTTTGGCACTCACAGATTAAGAAAAGCCAGTGTTAACCACATGCCAGCATATTTTTCACTGGACTTCTGTGGTTCTCTGTTGTGATTCAGCATTTAATTACATGATTGTAGTCTGGAGGTTTTTTCCAGCTCCATTTCTGGAAGGGTTTCCTGAGAGGTCCAAATACAATGATGTTTTAGTATTGCACTCTCCCTGGTTTACGAAACAGCAGAATCCACAGGGAGAGTCAGAGGAGCTGCACAGCTGAGGGGGCGGCTGCCCTTGTCTCCAGCTCTGCAAACAGAGTTCCCCTAAGAGCTCCTTCAAGGCTGACCCCTCTCTGGGGGAGCTCTGGGTTCACAATGCTTGGCTGTCAAGCCACAGACACACGCCCAGCCTCCCACACGGGGTGATGCATCTGTGCATAGGGGTGCTCGGGGTTGAGAAGGTACCTCTGTGGGGTCTTCCCACTCCAGAAGGGACATGGCTGGAGGCTGTCAGCAGACTGAGCAAGGAGGCCACCTCCTCCTCTTGGTTTTGGTGCAGATTTCATAATTTCATGGCCTTTGACCACCTTCCCTGGAGTGAAGCTCTGAAAGAGTTTAAAGAAATTATATAGCTCTGGTGAAAACTGGGGCATTAAAGCCCAGGTTTTCTCTGCTTACATGTCTCAAACAAGAGCTTAGGAGTTTTGCCATGCCACTGCCAGGCTGAGATGCTTTCCAGAAGCATTTGTCCCTCCTGAGGAATACAGAGGCACCTGTACTTGAGCACATTTGTCCCTGTGCATGCTCACGTGGTGGTTTTGATATGAAATTCAGCTATTTCAGAGGAAATTGTGTACAGTTAAATAAGGAATGTGACGGCTTTGATTTTCCTGCACTCACATGTGCTAATGTGGAGAACTCTGTCCTGGTCCTTGCATCCTGTCATAGCTGAAAATATATTCAGTCAGAAATTATTTTTCTGGTCAGGGTTTGCATAGGGATTTGGGATTCTGGTTCGTGACAGGCACATTTGGATGTCAATCTAGTGTAAGCACCAATACTTTTGTTCTGTGAAAGGTAAAGAGTGGTGTTTATTTGGTAGCAAATCTAAGGAATTAGAATCATAGAATTATCAAAGTGGGAAGAAAAAAAAATCTAAGTAAGGAACTATCAATTTTCTTTATGTTAAACTTAGTTTCTATTTGCAGCATTCATACCCTAGTGGTTAACATCATGGAAGTAAAAACATATTATTACTACTACCACTACTAATTAAGAGTGTAGAAAGGTCCAGAAATCCAAGTCAGAGCAAAATAATAGAGACATATTTCTAAATGAATGTGTAGATTTTATTTTGTGCCAGCAAACACCACACAAGTTCTGAGTAGAAGCTTCAAGCTCTGTGTGCAAATGCTGTTTTCAGGTTATGAACCCCCCCACACATGATGGCAATCATTACTGCAGAGCACCAGTGCACTGGGTTTTGCTGGATCCTTAAAGGAATTAACAGAACTATGGCTTGGGGTTACCTAATGTCCTGGCATTGAATTGTTTCTCGGTGTCATGCATTGCTTCAGGATCTCTATGTAACTAAAGGTTGTGCATTTTTCTTCTGCTTGCAATAGAATCTGAAACTTCACTTATAATGAACTATTCTGCTTAACATTCAGCCTTAACTTTAATTTGATTTTTATTATTGCACTGTAGGAGATTCATCCACAGAAGTGTCTATGTGGGCAACAATAAAAAGCTCAAGTTAAATTTATTCAGAGTTATTATCTGCAATTGTGACAGATAATAGATACCGGATTTCTGTTAGTATTGTGATTCATTTAAATAAAAACCATATGTCTGAAGTCAGCGCCTTGGAGATAAGTCAGACATCTGGCTGAGATTCCACATTTGGGAATGTAAATTATGCAGATGGTGAGATTGTAATATACACTCTGCCCATCGGGCTGTAACATTGATGAACAAGCACTTCATTAGTAGAAAAGGTGGGAAAAAAATCCAAACCGAGATGAAATTTCTCAAGGAATGCACTCAATATTGATTTCACTTTGCTGCTTGCACTCATGGGTTTGAGAGAGTCTGCTTTACGCCAGATGCCAAACCTTTATTCCGAATATGTTCGAGTGAGCCAGTTACATTAGTGTGCTTTCAGACAGCCTTACAGAATCAGATTGATATCTCAGCTGGTAAAAATGTTGGGTTTTCTTCCTTGGAGTGTCTCAGAAATAAAAAACAACTTATGAATACAGTAGGAAAGAAAACAGCTAGTTTGTTTTATTCTGCATAAAATACTACCTCTACAAAAGTATTCTGGTGAGAACAGTGCACTCAAAGACAATGCACAAATATGACATGTAGATAAATTGGTGGTAATGTAGAAGCAGTACAAAGTGACACAAAATGTATATTCTGAGAGGAACAGAAACACAAAATGGATGTTCTGAGGTATGAATCTAACAATTATAATCTTGGTTTTACTGATACTGATTTAGCCTCAGGTCTAAATTTAGCACTGCCTCTATAGGCTAGCACAGACAGATGCCTTGGGTGTACAGTGTGTTTACCTGCAAGTCCGCTTTTTGGACACAACTTGCATTTTCCAGGAAGAACTAAGTTTAACTCATGGAGAGCCAAAGTGACTCTCACCCACAGTTACACCAGTCATGATAAGTAGCAGTTGTGTAACTTTTGTGTTAATAACACCAAATTATCAGGCTTATGGTGCCGTTCCAGTGAGGGCTGTGCAGGTAGGTTCAGGTCCTACCACAAGGACCATCCTTCCATATATTTCCTAGGTATGAACAGGCATTGCAGTAGCAATTTTAGTACATATTTATGCTGTAATTCCTTAAATGTACTCATGGTAAAGGAAGAACCCGAAGTGTGGCACTGAGCACTGTTAAGAAACAGCAGCCTGACTCAGACCACCAAAATTAGCCATCAAAAAAGAGACATTATGAGAGAAATACCAAAAGCCGATGGCAGAGTAATGGGGAGAGACAGGTTCCCAGAGGCAAACAAGAACTTGACTAGCAGCAAGCATGTCTTAAAACTGACACCCAGCAGGATGTTTGCCCTCATTGTGGGTCACGGAAATAAGGCAGACAAAGCAAAGTCCCATCACTAGAGGAAAACTAATGTTTGCAACTGAGTTGAAAAGACCTTGCGGTCACAGATAAAACCACTGAATGTCACAACTGGGCTGGTGTGCAGGGCAGTTGTCCAGGATGATCTGCAGGGAGGGGGAACCTGATGAAATGAGACAAACTGAGGGGCCTACTCAATCTTCCTGGGTAAATTGGTTAAGAACCCTGACTCTGTTCTCACTGTGGTGTCAGGCATTTTTGTTTCTGAGCCCAAATGTTGAGCCCATTTTGATGCTCCAAATGCCAGAGTCATTCCAGTGCTTGCAGCTCTGAATTGCTGCCTGGAACTGGAACTGCTGCACCAGCTCCAACAGAATCATCCCCAGTGTGCATTGGTTTTAGGAGAGAGTGAAATAATACAAATTTGGTGAATGCCTGTGGGCACCAGTATCTGAAAACATGACCCCATTTTAATAGGAGGTGTAATTAATACAAGGGCAATTGCAGGTGCTGCAAGCCATCAGGCTTCCTCTCAGAATTCACCGTGCTTGAGGCTCTCCATGCGTCTGTCACAAGTTACCCTCACCAGCTCAGGACCACATCTTCACTGCCCATCTGAGGATGGGAGGGTCGAGGTTTGGGTTTGTGACCTTTCCTCTCAGGTCCCTTGTGCATCCCAAAAGGTTTTGCCTTCAGCAAAAGTCTCTGTCCCAGCAGCAAGGTTTTGCCGCACAACAGGTCCACTTTCCTTTGGCTCATTTCTACCTCTTTGCTCTCAGTGTTTCATAGCTGTCCAGAGCAAAATGCTTCTTCATCCTGCCTCAGGCCGCCTGGGTACCATGCCTGGTAACAGACCTCATCCCTATTTTTGAGGCAGTGGGTTAGATGGGACTAGGGGGGAGGAGAGTCTTTCAACTGGAACATGGCTGCAAATATCAAGTATACAGAGTGAAATGGGGGTGAGTTGTCTCAATAGCATTTCAGCATCTAATGGAAGTCTTGTGTTCAACCTCAGTAGGTTATTCAGAGCTAAAACTATATTCCAGCAGCAGGATGAGAAAGAAGAGCAGCAGCCAATGCCAGTCCCATTAAATCAGGCAATAAAAACAGGGAGTGGGGCTGTGGTTTGATCAGTTAGGGCATGGTGTGATCACGCCTGCAATTAGTACATGGCTAACAGGCAATTGGCTCAGGCTGGATTGAAAGCTGAGCCCTGTGTAGGACACAGCGTGGTGGGGAAATGCAGGGAAGTTTCTGAAAATAGCTTTGTGTTTTATGTTTAGAACTGTCATAGTACCACTCATTTGCTTATAAATTAAAGAGTGGGATGCACTGGCTTTGAGGGGGCACCACACTCTGCGCCAAAATTACTGCAGCCCATGGCTGGATGGCATTCCTGTTCCTGCCACTTTGAAGAGAGGAGCTGAGTGCCCCATCAAAAAGCTGCTTTTTGAACTTCCCACTGTCTGCTGACTGCAGCATAAGTGGAATAGTCTCAGCTATCCAGGCAGCTCCAATACCACTGCCACATCCCAGATACCAGGCCTTCCAGTGACACTATATAAACAACTGCTCGTTCCAGTAACGCTTCTCTACTTAGGAAATTGTTTAAGGATTCACTCCATCCACCCCATCCTGCAACAAATAACCTGCAGATGTGTGGCTCCAAAAATAAACCTTGGCACTGGGGCCATGGTACAGCATCACTACATAATTCAACAAACTTTCATACTGCGTTGTCTTAGAAATTAATCTTTTCAGTATGCTGGAAGTGGTTCATGGAGACAGATTCTGTCCTAAAAGAGACTATTCTGTGCATAGAGAGTATTTTGCTATCATCTCCGTTGACAATAGTCATGACTTGTGAACATGTTATGTTAAGAATTATTTCTTCTCTTGTCCAATTCATTAAGTCTGTATACTTAATAAGCAATTTCAGCATTTATAAGGTCTTCTCTAGGAACAATAAAACAGAGGGGAAAAAGAGAGAAACATCTGGATCAGTGAAACACTCTTGAAATATTATCTTTTTAGTATCTTTATAGATATTTCCAAGGGCTTACACTAAGAACTTAATACCATTGCTTCTATTGATGTTGAAATGATATTTAAAAACAACTTCAAGTTCTTGTTGCTTAGATAGTGCTGATAACCGGCCAACTCCTCTGTTGACAATACTTTAATGAAAAAAATAGTATTGTTTGTATTTTATTCAAGTTTTACTACCTTTTTTGTCAGTTTTTCTTCTTTTAAACTTCCACTGTGGAAATGAAGTGGGAAGAGAAAATAGTGATAGGGGACCAAAGCTGCCATTTAATTACAATTTAGCAGATCNTTTTTAGTTCTTTGTTTGTTTGTATCCAATTTTTTTGTATTTTTAAAGAATACCTGCTAGTGTTACTTTTTGGCTTGGTTGTGTGAAGTTTCGTACACTCACCAATAAGCTGGAGCTAACATGCTCAGCAGCTGGAGCACATTGTATTCAAGGGGAGCCCAAGGGATCTGTGTTTGCTCAGTCTGGAGAGGAGGGAGCTAAGGGCAAATTTAATTGGTGTCTCCCACTAAGTAATGGGGAGTTACAGGGAAGACATGCTGAGGGTATGGAGAAGATGAAGGCAGACCTTCATCAGAGGTGCACTGCATAACAACACAAGACAAGAGCCACAGGTTGCAGCAGGGACATTTTAAACAGATATAAAGGAGAAAATGGGCAGTGAAGTGGTTAAGCACTCAGAAGAGGGTCCCAGAGAAGTGAGGCAATCTCCATCCCTGAAGACATTCAACACTCATCTGGGCAAGTCTCTGAGCAGCTCTCTGCTGTCAGGTGCACTTGGATCACAATCATTCCAAAGGTCCCTTGCCACTCAAATTATGCTGTGAATCTATTTTTCTAAAATTAAGGGGGTTTTGTTTCTGTTGCTTGGCTGAAACCTTGCCTTGAAAAGTCCCCTCAGCGGTGCTGAAACAGGGTCATGCCCCGGTGACTCTAAGCCAGGTCTGGAAGGATAAAAATCCTTAGGCATAAGGAGTTGTTAAGTACCCTTATGTGATTCACAATGTATAAAATTAGATTGCTTTGTGCCTTTTGCACAAAGTGTGCTCTGAAGACAGGAGCCATCACATATCCCTTATCTATAGATGGTGTGGAGAGTGACCATTGAGATTTTCACATTGTCTCAGAAATGAGGAACAATCCACATAATCCTCTGTGCCATTTCCTATGCCTCTTGTCCTTTCACTATGAGCTTTCCACAGAGAGGCAGAATATCCAAATGCACATATCATCCTCCTCCTGTCAGTTTCCAGCTGAGTGCTGGAAACCACAATGTCATCTGGACATCATGGAGAGCCAGTGTGGAGAGTAAGGTGCTCAAAGATGTGTCTTTCTTTAAGTGTTTTTCTATGCTATTTGACTTCCTTAAAAGCTGAAGGCTTTGTGTTTGGCTCTCCCCACTTCTAGACTATTTAAATTGGAAGTGTTAGCCTGGCTGGACTTATTTACTTACCTTTTTCCTGGAGTGGAATTTCAAAAACCATTCAAAAACAAATTAAAAGATCTATTCTTTTTAATATTTAAATATTTAATATCTGGATTAAATGTCTGGGTCTGTGTCTAGGGTGTAGATAGATGTTTTTAAGGTGTAGATGGATGTTGTGCCCAGGGGGGAGTACAGGAGCAGTGGTACATGTCACATCCCAAATCCATCAAAACCAAGAAGAGTCTTGCAACTGTTTCAAAGACAAATGTCAGCAAGACTTGATCAAATTAGTTCCAGTGATTTTCTGGAACTATTCTTCCAAGAAGTACAATTGTAGCACATCCTCGGAGCTGAGCATGTCCTCACTCACCATCCTGAGCCTTGGTTGGAGCCTGTTCCCAATCTGACACATGTTCCTGTCAAAGCTGCCAGGGATTGCAGCAGAACCAGGATCAGGCCCTTTAATATCAGCACACCAGTAAGTAAATGTAGACTGAGTGACTGGCTTGTCTCTGAAGGTTAATTGGGATTTATGTCCTGTTTGGAGATCCAGCTTTAGAGATCTGACTTCCTGGCACAGTTTGTGTGATGTGTTTTTCTGTGCATGCGTGCGTAAAAGGCGCTTTCCTTTTGCTGTTTACTGAAAGGAGTTTATTAGACATTGCTTATGCAGCATTTTTGTGATCTTGTTGATGAAAGATGCTATATAAACAGGGCTGCATTGGACTGGATTCAGTAAGTCTGAGAGCTTGCCAGCAATTTGTTGCTGTTTGACTCCAGCGACTGAGCACCAGCACAGCAGCCAGCCCATGAGTGCAGCTCCGCGCAGCACTGCTCTGGCTCTGCCTTCCCTCATGAAATGGAATTTATTGCTCTCTATCTCACATGAACGCTTGGTAGGAAATTGGAGCTACGAAATGAAGAGTCATGGAAGTTTAAAAAATCCAAGAGACAGGACAGATGTGCTGTGATTAGTCCTGTACTCTGGCTCACCTTGGGTTAGATAAATAATTGAACGTGTGCCATCAGCAAAACATACTACTTGCAGACTTGGAAGGAAATTTGGCTTGCAGTCCTCTAACTGGAAGTCAGAGATGGTGGAAAAAAGACTTTTGCTCAATGCTCATGCTTTAGATCTCAAAGCAGTGAGCTATTTTAAAACTCAAGCTTAATCGTGGATCATTTAAATTTATATTTAGTAGGCTACTTGTTTGTGGAAATGACTATATATTTATGAGGATGCATTATACTTTGCCAGTTCATTAGACCTTTTATTAAATGCAAACAGTGCTATCATTGTATAAAATTCCTTTTTTTCTTCCCCTCAAATTTCATACCTGTCAAACATTGACTTGATTCTGCAGAATCCATACCAACTTCACCTGCAAAACTAAACAAAATCATTTTCTTGGTACAGTGCCAGAAAATAAAAGAAATTTGCTAGAAAGGAGAGCAAGACAAAGATGACAGCTGAGTCTAAGCAGACGAAAACAGTCAAAAGCCTTTTATTTAATCATTCTGCTATTTTTGACATGTTGTCTAGTGATAAACCACATGAGCATTTCCTTGTGTTAAAAAAACAACTATGAAATAAAAATCCAGGAAAGAGCGGAAGAAAGTACAGTCTAGCACTTGAAGGAATCTCATATGTGATTTCGAGGATAATGTTTACATGCATGTAAAATATCCAACAAATGGCTTTTCCAGTGGCAGCCAAGGTCATTGCCTTTTCAAGTTGCATAACGTTTTCCTGCTGAGAGTTTCCTCCTTTGCTTAGGGGACATTTGCAGGCAGACTTTTATTTAGTCATTTTTGGACGTTGGTATGCTAAGTAAGACACAGGCCCTGATGGTTACCAGTGCTGCCAGTTGGTCTGCTCTGCAGGAAAAGATGCTGATTAGCCTGTGCTTGGTCAGTGTGTTTGCAGCCCCCTGGCTCTGGGTGGGCCAGGAACCGACCAGGGAAAATGTTGGTTCTGGCCCCGTTGCACAGAGTCATGGCTTCCCCAAAAACATAGAACCATGGTCTCTGTGGCTCGTGTGGAAATCCCAACAGCACCTTTATGTTTCACAACAACAGCATCTTTAAGTTGCACATTGAAAGGGAGGCTCATAGGAAATGTTTCCAAAGGTCTTCTTCTTCTGCTCAAAAGAGAGATAGAAAGCTGAGGTTTGGTTGCCGGTTCTTTCTGCAATGACCAGAAGCTCATGAGAAATTTTTTCTGTTGTGGCTGCCTGCAGGGTTTTCACATCAACCCCTTTCTCTGCATCCCAAAGCCCTAAGAAAGTCCAAAAAAGATGGTCTCCTGGGAGTGCTGATCTGCTGATGCAGGGGGATGTGTTGGGAGAATGGTCTTCCTGCCTTGATGTTGTTTGAAGCTGCTACTAAACACCTTACCACATCTCATTTACTTAAGTGAAACCACAAACCCCACTGGGAGAGGTGTCCTGCACTGTGCCCATGGAGAATAGAGGCCCAGAGTGTCCTAGAAAAAGAACAGACTATTTTATTGGTGGCTAAATTTGCCAGACCTGCGAAGTTTTGTTTTTTGTGCATCTTTCAGTTTCATGCAGGTCAGCAACTCCAAGCCCCTCTGATACCCATGTGGGGTAGAGAGCTTCTTCCACGCCTCAAAGTATTTTTATTCTCTTTTATAGAGGAATGAGCTTCAAGCATTCACAAATATTGTGCTCTGCAGGGGCTGTAAACCATCATATTTGTTTGGAAGTTCTCTTCTGAGAAGAAGGAACTACAGTTTGTCCTCTGCCACCATAAAAATCCCTTTGGCCGTAAACAGATGACATGAAACAGCACTTCGAGGAGGGGAGGGGTCAGTTAACAGTAAGAAGCAGCCAAGGACCATGTCTGAAAGCTTTCAAGAGCATCAGTCAGGGTCTCCCAGGGTAAGCACTGGCACAGTTCCTTAGAGTCAAGAGAGGTATGTGGCTTTTTCCAGGGGAGGATCTGGTCCCTGGCTTGCGTTCACACAAGAGGAGTCCAGGAACTGTGAATCTTATCAAAACCTTCCCATTAGCAATGACTGGAATGTGATTTCATTTCTGGTATCTGTCTTAATAGCCAGAGTTGAGCAAAAGAGCAGATAGCAGGGCACTTCCCCCCCCC
>VXBC01005902.1:61002-92761 GCA_013399945.1 Ploceus nigricollis | reverse complement strand
ACTAAGAGAAAGACAACCATTATATGTGGGCAAAATTATTTTACTTTAATAGCTAACAAAAAACAAGACTTAGTTTCAGGCAAAGCTTTTACCACTGAAAATTTTACTTCTACAAAAATCAGCTAGTAAATTGCAGTGACTTGCTCTCAGAGGTCTGAGGGGTTATTCAGGCAAATCCTGATCAGTCAGTTAAGAGAAATAAAGAAGCACACAGGTACACGCAGCAGTCATAGGTGCTGCAGTATTGGAAGACTTCACTGTATTTGGGTTATTTGCCCTCAGCTGGGATGACGACAGGAAGAGCTTGGACTGGCCTTGGACCTTGCATTACACCCAGTGTGAACATAAATTATCTCTTTACAAAACTGTGAAAAAGGACTAAGTCTGGAAAGCATGGCAAAGTGTATGCTGAGCAAGTGTCTGCAGGGAGGCCGTCCCCTCTTACTCAAGATTTCGGTATGTGTACCACAGAAAGGCAAACAAAAATAAAGTGCATTGCTTCAGTTTTACACCATGTTGACATAAATCTCTCCATGTGAATTATAGCGAAACTGTGCACAGCTACTGAGCTGCTGCACTTGTGCTGCAGATGGGCTTTGTCTGTGCATGCTTTGGCAGACAAACCTGTTGCTCATTTGGATTTCATATAAGAGAAAAGTGAATTTTCTGGTTGGTTTTGTTAGGTTTGTTTTTTAGTGTACCTTTCTGGCTTGCATTTATAGATGTCTAATTATTTTTTGTACATTCATTTCTGTATTTTATATTTGCATTTTTGCTACACCATTTATTTCTCAAAGCTAGGGTTATCAAAAAAGAAACAGCGGGCAGGAACAATAAGGAGAGGGAAGTAACAAACACCCTTTGTGCAATTAAAAACACCGTGCCAGTGCAACTGGCAGGTCTTCAGAACACAGCACAAGTTCTAAGTTCAAGTTATGATTTAGGCTGAAGAAATCTGGTATTGAAAAAAGACCTCTCCTTTCCCAATAGGAAATAGTTCTTTTATTAAAGACATTTCTTGAGTGCATAATCATTGCTTTCTACCAGCACCAACTTGAAAGAACAGCGCTGATCTATTTAAATCTGTATGAAATCCTAAGCATCTCTTTTGCCCCCTAGATTGCAACTGATCTGACATTCGTAGGTCAGAAAGAGTGTTTTGGAGAGAAGGGATTTGATCTGCCCGACCACCTATGGAGTTGCTGCATCTTCCAGTGGCATGACCTCAGGCCTCAGTTGAGCTCTAGAAATTGTTCGTGTGTGCTCTCCTAGCCCCAGTGAATGGGAGGTAAAGTTCCTCTTTTTGAACTACCTCTGTCTGGGAGGAGTCAGCCTGGAGACTGGCTGCCTGTCAGCATTTTAGAGATAAAGTAAGGGCAATATTTTATCCTAAGAACTCACTTTTGGGCTCAGCACAGAGATTTCTCTGTCTGCTTTGCTCCTAGGAGGCAAATATTTCTTAGAGCAGACTCTTCTCTTTCTACTTTTGACATCTTTAGCAAGAGCTTCCTTAACATATTATGTTTAGTCTGAAACTGGTATAAAACTTGTATTTTTCTTCTTCTCTTTGCATTTCCCCTTTGTGTTCCCTTTTTTCGATCACTAAATGATGATCATGTATCTTTTTCAGCATGATTCATTGCAGAGATTTAGAGCTGCCTCTACAAAACCTCAATAAATGCATGGAGCAGCTGTTGTTATAACCCAACTCACTGCCATGTTACTGCAAACAGATGCAGGTTAATTATAATTTAAAATGTTTATCCTGTTATTGTTTGCATTTCTGAAGATTTTCAGCAGCTGTAGGACCCTGAGTGACTCCCTCCCTTCTCAGTGTATTTATTTTCTGGGTTCAGCATGCCCTCGTCGGTGTCTCCAGTGTCACTGTGGTGTTCCGTGCAGAGCAGGAGGTGGGCTGGCGTGACGGCAGCTCTGTGCCAGGTGGAAGCAATTATGGTAAAAAAACATGGTTCTTGCTGGATGACTTACTGCTGATAGCTGCCAGATAAGCTAACTTAATAAAGCAGTGGCTTAATTAAGCCACATTCCTCCCATCTTGCCTCTCATCCAGCCTGTCTGAGGCGATGCTATCAAGCAGCTACTGCTTTGCAGGATGGAGCAGGGGTGCTGTGCTGATGCACCCCTGTGTGTTGGGCACTCTGGGAGGCCTACAGGTGATGGGACACAGGGGAGCTCCTGAAAAGCTCAGCTTTTCTCTGTTTGCAAGGTAATAGGCCACAAATCTTGAAAAAAAAAGACAGATCTGCCACTTGCCTAGTCATGGATATATTTATTGGTATCAAAAGTTTGACCCTAAATCCCATCTTCTGGCATTTAGTCTTCCAGAAGCATCTCAAACTCCAGAGCAGAGGAGAGGAGCACAATATCTCCCTGCTTCTCCAGCAGCTACCCACCAGAAAAAATAACGGGTGACTTGGCTTTGGGGGTGTCCCTATCACTATGGATTTTCTTACAACCACAAAAGCCGGACGTTGCATTAATCAAAATCATGGTGCCCCAAACTCTCTTCCAGTTTGGACTTGTTCTTATTCCTGAGTAAAGATTGCATGAGAATCAAAAGTTACTGAGTTTTTAATTGCTGAAGTACCCCATTAAAAGCTGCAACAGATAAAAGTCTGCCAGAAGCTTCATCCTTTGTAAGCCAGATTTCAGGTTAACAAATCAACCTAATTTCCCCGGAGTTCCAGGTTTTAGTGGTGAAGCTTCAAACACACAGCTGTGTGTTTGTGTTTCATGCATGGCCACATGTACAGCTGCATAGCAACCACCTTGCTGAAAGTTATCCAGTAGCTAAAATTATCAGTAGGAACCCCTTCTTAACCTCTCATTATGTACAACGAGATTGCTGCTGTGCAACATTGATTAGATATGTCAGCCTGGACCTGGACGTCTGAAAATGAGTGTTGCTATTAAAATGCCTTTGCAAATGCTCATATGTCCATAATTTTGACAGATTCCACTCTGAGAATGTAGAAAGCTAAAGCATGCAGGAATCCCAGGGTTGCAATGTAATGTTCAGAGAAAAAGGTATTGTATTGTATTTCCTCTGCATTAACCCTAAAGTAGCAGTTTCCCTGGCAAAATCATGCTGATAAGAGTGCTGTTGAGTACAGGCTGCACTAATGCAGAGATCTTTAACTTTCAGCTGGGAAGAGATTATCGTGTGGAATGTGGTCTGAAGGCATGGCATCCCTCTTCTAAACACTTCTTTAAGTATAATTTAAAACTTCCACAATGCAGAAAAATCTCCACATATTTAGAGAAAATATTTCAAAATCTCCTTATCAGAAAGGCTTGGGAAAATTCAAACAGGAATTTGAGAGGGACATTGAAAACATGGAAATTGTTTCTCAAAACCATCTATCCCACTGTGGAACCCATTGCTGCAAGAAGTTGCTGAAGAGAGGGATTTCAGCACGCACTTGCGTATCAGCCAGGGGAACACGATTTTCTGGTTGTTTTAAGTGAAAGTTAAAGCACAGGCTGTGCTTGCTTTGGGGCACTGTCAGGGTGCCAGGGCAGCGTTTAATGGCTGTAACCTGGCATGTGATGGGTTCTCAATGTATGGCTGTGGGAGAAGGGTTTGATTAGGGCAAGTGGTTTGGGAGAATCCAGTCAGGCAGATAAAACCTCACTTTAGCCACAAGAAAGCAAATTAATCCAGCCAAAAGCCATGACCAGACAAGCTGAGAGGAGAGAGGCAGCTCCTGCAAGGTTCCCAGCAGGTAGCCCATTACCCAGGAGCAGGTTATCACATCATCTGCTGACACAGGTCTTATTGGTCCTAAACCCGAAAATAAGGTGGGAATTCCATGGAGAAGGTACAAATTATGGAAGTTGCTGCTCCCTGTGGCTGGTTAGCTCTGGCTGGCACAACCCCACAGGTCAGCGTCTCATGGCAGGGATGTCCTCCTCTCCTTGGTCATCTCCCAGCCCTCTCAAGCTGGGCTGTATCGTCCTCTGAAGAGCAGCTACAAGGAAGCCTCTTTCCTTTTGCAGATGGAAGGAGATCAATGTGCACTTGGAAAGCCATCAGCAGGGCTTGCAGAATATGAACGGCCTCCCCAATGCACCTTTGAACTCATTCCTCCTGCATTTGTTTGTCTTACAGATAAAACTTCACAGCAGTGTTTGGAGAGAAGTCTAATGAGGCACCACTGTTTGCATAAGAAAGCAAGGCTTCCTCTTCAGATGTTCAATGCTCATTAGGCATAATTTATATTCCAGCTAATCTTAGGAAGAGGGTAAAATATGGAGCCAAAGTTTGTTTTTACATTGTTTGGAGAAATGCATCGTTTGTTTTAAGCTGTCAGTTGCAACTGATAGTTAATTTAAATTCAACATAGTGATGATTTGTGACGGCTACATCCAGGGGATGTACAACCCAGTTGTCCAGGGGAGTGTCATGTCATTGACTGACATGGCTTTAGCACTCTTCTGCATTAGTTATTGAATCAAAGGAAAAGACAGAATGGATGGTTTCCCAGTTTGAGAGATACTTCAGTATGTCCACAAAGCATGAAAAAAGTATGAATTTGTAAAATACTGAGGGATTTTTCCCCTTAGATTCATGTATACTTGATGTAACAGTTTTTTTCTTTTTCAGCAGTCCTCGTAGTCACCAACATGGGACCCTTTGAAAGTCACCAGGCCCCTGCAGTGAGAGACTCTCAGGATGATAAGGCACACAGTCATTTGTAAAGGCTCCTGAGGGCTGCTGGAAGCCTTGGTGACTTAATGTGGTTTTCTGTCTAGAGAGAAAACCAGCAGGTTTTTCTGGATGCCTAAATGTCATTAGAGGTTGGTGTGTCAGAAACAGTAATTTCTCAGCATTCAGATTTTGTTCATAAAAAGTGTCACATAAAAAGTGTCTGATCCTATTGACTCCACACTGCAGTTTTGTCCCTCAGACTATGTAAGATACTCCCCCTTGCTCCAGTTGAAATACCCAATATATTGAGTTTACCTCCTCCAGGTTTATTAGAAGATGAGAAATGACTGATAACATTTATCCTCTGTGTACTCCTCACTGAGACTTACACCTTCCTGCAGGTTTACAATGTAGTGACAGATATTTGGGAACAGCCTTCACTGTACCATGAAAATGATGACCTGAGTTGTGTACTTGGACAGTGTTGAGCTGTCCAGACACCATCCAGACAACACAAGAGAGCAGGATTTTTGGAAATTACTTGGGGTGTTGGGTGGGTCAGTGTTGGGGTACTCTGCCCCGGGCTCCTGAGGTGGCTGGACATGCTGCCATGTGAAATTCCTCCTGGGCCAGGTGGTGCATTTCCCTGTTGTGTTCTGTAATGCTGAACTCCAGCTGTTCAGGATCCTCGTCTTGTCTGGTTCATCACATCCACAATCCACTTATGGCTGTTTCTAAAGGCAGCACCAATCTATAGGGAATATATTTATTTATTTATTCATTTATTTATTTTATTGTTTTTCAGGAAAAAATGCTGTAAGGGTTATAAGTTTGTTCTTGGACAGTGCATCCCTGAAGGTATGTGATTTCACTGTTCTTACACGTCATGTCCCCATGCATTTGTCTTTCCCCATCTGCCATCTTCTCCACATTGTCTCTTTGGAAAAACAACCTGACAGAAGCACAGGCTTCGCCATATCTCATGTATCAGTGTGGGGAGGAGCTGTTTCCCAGAAATTGTTCGGAAAATAAAAAGATCAACAACTTCCAAAAGTGCTGCTTAGCATGCCAAGCCTTGATCCTCCCCTAAGTACACATGGCTGCACAGATCTTGTGTCATGACCTGCTGCTCTGCAGACAGAGGAACGTGTTCTGCCCTTGGCTGGGTAGCTGGGAGCACTCTGTGCACCTTTCATGGATGATGGCTTTCCCCTTTTATCCCTTGGATCTGGTACAGCTGACTTGTCAGTGCACAGGAAGATGGTGAGTAGGTGAGTTAGTCCTGCCTTTAATTTCCCATGGGCGTGGCTTCCTTGTCACTAGGGGCCAAGTAAGATGCAGATTTAATCAGGATAGTTCAGTATGCAGTAGTAAAAATGGATCTGATTTGGATGAAACTGGCTCTAAATTTGTTGGACCACAGGAACTGCCAGGCAGGAGCAAATGTCCAGAGACGACATGCCAATAAACTTTTTTTTTAGAACAAGTAAGTTAAAAAGTTGATCTATGACAACATATTCTTCTAATTGATGATATATGGAAAGCCTTGATTTGGTCTGGGAATTTTCCTAGTTTGTGACTGGGATGTTTTGGAAAAAAAGTGACAAATCAACATACTGGAGAATCAGCCGGTTTTGAGTTGCAGTGTCCAGCCAAAAGGGATTATAACCCAAACTCTAATCCTTGTGGGTTTGTTGTGGGTTTGTTGCTGTTGTTGGTTTTAATTTGTGTCTTCTTTGCTGCTGGCTAGAAACACTAAAACAATTGGTGGATTGATGGGGGTGGGGACAGGGAGAAAAAAAGAGGGAAACAGCTCATGATGACCCTGTGCCTGGAGGAGCTCTGTAGGGTTTGGGTGAAATTGGTGCTTACACATAGTTCCTCATCCCATGGTTTTGCTGTGAGTTTTGTCTCAGTGTGTGTAATACGGGTGACAGCTCCAGTGTGAGACGGACACTTGGAAGAGGCAGTTGTGTGTATTGGAGGCAGAATTCCTGAATCCTTTCAGAGTGGAAAGAAGCCAGGACTCTACAGTCTGGCCTTCAGCTTTCCTGTGTACTGGCTATCCACTGAATATAATGGATACAGCAAGAGAATTAATAGGAGCAAAAATAAAATGAGAGCCATGGCAATTTATTACTTTGGCTTCTAATTCTCATCTCTTAAGATGTTAGGTGATATGAAAGCATAGCCCACTGACTTTGTCTAATCCTGTCTTTTAACTGTATTTCAGTAACCTGAGAGTTTCTGCCCCTAATTCAATTCTCTGCTGGCTGTGGCTTCTCTCACTTTGTTTCTCCATTCCCCCTTTTCAGCTTTATCTGTATTTTGCCTGGAACTTCAGAGGCCACAGCAGTTGCTATAACATCCGAGACAATCTCAGGCCCTTGGTGTAGGGACGAGAAACATGATTCACTGAAGTATTCGTTTCACTTACTCTGTTACAAGACATCACTTGGCTCTTCACACATTGTTTTGGCATAATCTTGACAGAGTAGCTGTATGAAATCCATATCTCCAAACAGACACATAAATGCATTACAGATGTGAGTTTATTAGAGCACATCTGCACCTTTTAATCCAGTACTGGCACATTGAAACTGTGAGAAGTAGTTCCAGCCCTGTCTTCTCTATGATTTAGCAGTGGCTGCCGGGAGGAGGGTTGACAAGAGGTATAGATCTCCCTTTTCCACCCTTTTATAGCTGCCTGGAGAACACACCAATCTCCTTCTGGGACAGCTGTTCCTTAAACAGATTCTTTCCCAAAGGCTTGTGGCTTTGTCCACATCCCTTACTGGGTTTTGTCCTGTTATTTTCCATCTGCCCTTGAAAAGGAACAGAAATCTGTGTAGTACAGTATGAGTCTATGCCTCCAGTTTCTGCATTTCGTGTGTTTTGTACTTGCCTTCTCACTGTGGCTTTCAGCTGCAGGACCAGGGAGCAATGATCCTCAGGAAACATTGAGTGGAGTTACTTCCGTGTCTGATTCCCTCCGTAGCATCTCTTCCTGCTCCACCTGTTCAGCAAAGTGGATTAAAAAAACAGCTCCTCACCTTTTTCTCCTGTGTGATCTCCTTTTTCTTTGCTTTGGAGACTCACTGCCCCAGCAAAATCCAGTCTTAGGTCCTGTCTCATGGTGTCATAGAGTGAAGAAGGGACAGATGCAATATGAAGCAGTTTATTTCAGAGACCACCCTTCCTACTGCTGGTTTGTTTCCTGAGTTGGCTGTGGAAGAATTCAGAGTAAAATACTCTACTACAGGCCAACTATTCTCAGATCTGCTCTTTCCTTATTAATGTTGTTTCAAAAATTTCCTTGGTACAACTTTCCATGCAGTATTGTAATTTCCAAGTTCATTGAAACTTATACAGAGACATTTGCTATTCTGCTTTGGCTTTTGCACTTTCCTAAAGTCTGGAACAGCCTGATCCTCATTGTATGTTTTTGATTCATCCTCAAACCACATTTCTTAGGCTGGCAAACAAGGGGTTTGAACACAGGAGGGAATGTTCACCTCCAGTTCTGCAGAGCACACACAGGTGGTGCAGCAGCTTTTGCCTAGTTTCATCTCAGTTGTGAGAACTGTTTCTGGGGAAGTCATGTTACCTGGGACCAAAGCCCTGGGGATACAGCTCTGGGACCTGGGACCTGCCTACAACCATTGTGTGATCTGGGTTGACTGTGTGGGACCACCAGCAGGAATATTTGTCCTTCCTGGACCCTTCCGCAACTTTGTGTGAAAGTAAATGAGGCAATGGACATGATGGAGCTGTGCTGAGGTGGACATGTTCGAAGACTGGTTACATTAAGTTTGGCAACAGATGGAAAAAAAGAACTGCCATTGTTTAGTCTAGAAAAAAGGAGGCTGAGGGGAGACATGATAAGAGTTTTCAGGTATGTGAAAACTTGCTGCAAGGGGGAAGGTAAACTGTTCTTTATGGCCAAGGAGAAGAGGACAAAAATAATGGGACTAAGTGTCTGGAAGGGGGGTTTGGATTGGATAAGAGTAGAAAGCTTTCTGTCTGCAAGGATGTTTCATCTTGGAACTAGACTACTAGGTCAGCCATATCCATCCCTTAGGGAAAAGGAAAACTAGGAAATGTTTATGCATAGCTACTCCTGCTTGTGATGGGAGATGGCCCCTTCCAACATTGTTTTTTCTGATTTTGTTAGGGCGCATCTATTCATGAAAGCACAGGGAGGCCAGAGCTTGTTTTACCTCTGCTCTGAATAGCTGAACATGGCACAAGCCAAGTCCCACACCTGAGTGGGTACACGGGGGTAAGGAGCAGCACATTCACCCCCATGCTGGACATACCATCCTGTTCTCACTCTGATTTTGTTTCAGTGGAAAACGAAAACTGCAACCGTGCCCAGGAAAGATACCAGCAATGCTTTAAAGTCGGGACTATTTAGTAGTGCCAAATGTAACAGGAGTTTACAGCCCAGCGTCACCTGAAGAGTCCAAACTACGCCTAGGCTGAAGAGTTTGAATGCAAGAGTTATGTTTTCCTTTCATGGCTCTGCACTGTTGGACACTGGTAACTGCAGGGGGTCCTAGCATTGCCATTCACCACCACAGCACTGTGGGCAGACTTCAAGTTGTGAAGCAAGAAGGAAAGGATGCCTGTTATTCAGGAGGTGACAAACAGAATGCTTGGCACTATTGCAGTAGTATGTCTATTACAATAGTACATTTTTTTCTAAGGGGTTCTGGTGTGAGATACAGCATCTTATTAAGTCTCATTTTGTGCTTTTCTGTATTTTGGCACGTTGTCACTTTTAACCTCAGTGCTAGGCATGTGATCTATATACTTAGTACAGAAAATGTGTTTTCATTTGCTTTACCATCTCTTAGCTCATTTTAATTGTTTGGAACAATCATCATACACAGAGGTATCTGCTAGTCATTAGGGTGAGTCAATAATGACTTTTAATTATATGTATGGAAACACAGTGCTTTGCTGGAAACTTGCTTGAAACACTTAGATGTTGTTTGGACAGGTTTGGTCTGGAACATGGATGACATATTTCTGCTGTGGCCCCCAGTGCCCACTCACTGTATTGTCACAGCCACCTGGATACTCTCTGCAGGGTGATGTTCTCTGAAATGGTCACAGAAACTGCCACTTGCTTTGGTGTAAAACCTGACCTTGGGCAGGCTGTGCCCAAGCTGGTTTTGAGACCAGATGCCACTTGAGGTCCTGGTGTCTCCTGGCAGATGTTCCCCATGGTGCTGCAAAACCCTCATACCCATAGCTGGAAGTTGTCCTTCGCCCCCAGCCCTGCCACCAGCACCATGCCAGGGGCCACATCCAGCCCCTGACAGGGCAGGGATGTGGGTCAAACCCCACTGTGCTCTGGTGTCCATCCCTGAGGCTTCAGTTCTGCTGCTACACAGCAGTGAAATTAGAAACAGATTTTCCCTCCTTTGGGTTTCAAACAGGGACTTCAGTCTTTTGGGATTTCAATGACATACACTGATCTGCACACTGCAGCTATTAAGAGACATGATGGGTTTGTAACAATGCACTGTTTGCTAGAAGGGTTATATCTGGCTTCGAACAATTAACCTGTGATGTAATTAGCTTTTCATTGTGGTATACTTTCTGCCTGGCTTTGGCAGTTAACCTCATGGTTTTTCACAGTGCTCTGCATAGGAAATGTTGCTATCAGACTTAAAAATCTGCTGAAGAAAACTAAAAGAAAACTAAAGGTCATTTAATATTTCCAGGAAAAGAACTCCTAAAATCTGCCAAATGCAAAAGGGACTCTTGCTTAAAATACAGCTTTAAGAAATAGTCTAACTACTGTAAAGCTGTGAATAGTAATTACAATTTTAATATATTCCTTTGCTTATGTCTCATGAATGTTTTATATCTAGGTTCCTTCAGCCCTTAAAAACAATGTAACTCAACTTTATATTAATTACCAGAGAGTTTGCAATCTAAGTATCATCTATCTACTGACTTTGGTATTTTTCCTAACCATGTTTTTCTCCCCCTTAGACTACGATGTCTGTGCTGAAGCTCCCTGCGAACAGCAGTGCACAGATAATTTTGGGAGAGTCTTATGCACTTGCTATCCTGGATACCGCTATGATCGGGAGAGGCACAGGAACAGAGAGAAGCCTTACTGCCTGGGTGGGTAGATGAGCATCTTGAGCTCCTCCCTGGTTAATGATTTTTCCTGCTCCCTTGAGTCTTTTAGGAGTTAGTTTGGATCTGAAACCTTTCTTATTTTCAATATTATTACAGAAGAAATGTGGGGGTTAACTGTGTTTCGAATTAAGAGATCTAGATGCCCCTGAAATTATTAGGAGGCATTACCTACAACAAGACTTACACACCTAAACACTTTGAGGTGTTGGGCTGATGTAATTTTTCCTTTAATTCTTTCTGCTGGTTGTGAGCCATATATGCTGAATATTGAAGCATTATTACCAGGCCTAATTACTAAAACTAATTCTTGGGATTTGATTCATATGGCCAGTATATACTTTACATGTGGTCCTGCTGTGGCTAGTCCTGCCCTGCCCTGGATGGTTTGCCATGCCAGGGAGCCACAGTTTGCAGGATTGAGCTTTGCTTGTGAGCTTTTCAATGCAAGGAGACTTTCAAACAATGTTCCCTGATAAAATGCCAGGTGTATTAATAATAATAATAGTGCAGCTTGCCCAGAGCTCCAGACCAAAGGCTCCAGCTTCAATTGCGGTCCTCCAATTACTTGTTTGTTTAACCACAAAATCTCTTTTTACCTCTAAAGGAAGTCTTTTATTTTGTTGGAGGTCTGAAACCTCCAGCTACAGGACATTTTTAATTTCTGCTTCTCTCCAGATATCGATGAGTGTGCCATGAGCAACGGGACCCTGTGCTCTCAGATCTGTGTCAACACTGTGGGCAGCTACAGGTGTGAGTGTCACGAAGGCTATGTCCGGGAGGAGGATGGCAGGACATGCACCAAAGGAGATAAAGGCAGGTGCTAGTGCAGATTAAATGTCCTGGGTCAAATGGATACCTAAAGGGTTGGTCTGCCATGAAGAGAAACTGCTCCCAGTGCTACACTTGGAGCTGGGGGTCCAAGGCTGGGATGTAGCTGATGTTCCTGGGGTATCTGGGCAGTTTGCTGGGCACGTGAGCACCTGTGGAGCAACCCTGTCAAACTCTCTCCTCCAATGCACAAATACACTGGAGGATGTGGAGGGCATCTTCTCCTAAGGAGGCAGAATGGCTGAATAATGAAATTTACCATTATAGCTTCAGTTAGATCATTCCTGCTGGATCCAGTTGCTAAAAGCCATAGTTTGCTCCAATACCACCCTGGATTATAACTTTTTTGTGGTCCAGAGCTAAGGAGACATAGGAAGAAGTCTTACCAGATGAAGAGCCTTAAAAATTTCCACTGATTTCACCTGTTAATTAAATAATTTCAGTAACTTTAATTTGTATTTACACACTCACATCTGAGATTAGCAAATGGCCCTGGGTTGGATGGCTAGTGCACCTTGGCCCTTAAAGGCTCAAAAAATATGTGCTTGGGGGTCCAACACATTTTCCAAGCCTTTCTTAAATCAATTTCTAAATTACATTGACCAAGACCAAATGCTGCTGACCTGCAATTATGTAATTACGTCAAACTGTTTGTCCTGTGGCTGGGGTCTTTTTTTTTTTTTTTTTTTTTTTTAATGGAATGTAAAGGGAAAGGGGTAAATGTAAGGGCTTGTTCTTGCATCTCACTGTTGGTTGAAAGTGTCTACATGTGCTGTGTACAAATTATTTTAAAGGTTTTGACCTCATCCCGGCTATTAAATTACAGCATTTAGAATACTACAGAATAAATACTGATATGAAAATTTAAAAAGAAAAGAGGAAGAGAACAGTGGTCTGGGAAAAATACCCAGACAACTTTTGATGAATGGTGACTTACCACAGGTTCATCAATTAATTCCTGAATGTGGCACCACAGTGTGATCCAAATCCCACTGGATGGCCAGAGCAATTTATAATTTTGATTTTCATCTGAAAGTGTGTAACTGGAGCCACTCCATTAACTTTAATTGTTCCTTGTAGTTTTAAATTTTTTTTTCCTTATCAGAGTGTGTGTGTGCGTGTATGTGATAAATAACCTAGATAATCCCTCTACAAACAGGAGGTTTTTTAAAATATTCCTCTGTGTAGTTCAAATTTCTTTATACAGTAATGTCCAAAGCATTCAGGATAACCAACCGTTCAAAATATTCACGGCTATGGAAGTGATTCTACTGTTTGAAAACCATCATTTTTACACTGAATGTACATGGCACATAAAAATGTCAGTTCCAGCAGATAATCTGGAATGAAATACCCACTATCTCTCCAGATACCTCCCAAACCAGCTGTGCGAAGTAAAGAAGGATGCCTTCTGGTCAGTTACCCCGCTGTGCATTCATAAATGTTATGAATTTTCAGACCTCTGGTGAAAGCGAGGAGCCGTGTCCGTAAGTCATTCCGAGGAGAAGGGTTGTGTAAGGAACCAGCTGTAGCGACGCTCCACCCCGCGGCCAGCCCCAGCCCTGCACCGCATCCGTGCCGGAGCGGCTGCCTAATAAACACATCATTCGCCTTTCATCGCAGCCGGAACATTCACATTTTCTTTTAAAATTTAGTGTGAGAGGCAAAACCACGTTACCCATCTCCATTTCTAACGAGGGAGCATGTTTTCCGGGAGATACACCCCTGTTCTCATCGTTCCATGCCTGAGGGATGTAATTCAGACGCTTTTTTGGCTCTGTAAGTGGCTGTAAGGTGGTCACTTTTTTTTGGCTCTGTAAGTGTCTTGACAGAGAGCTTTGGGCTGGTTAATGGATGCAAGAAGAGGGAGCGTTTTTTCTTGCATCCACAGTCCCGTTTGATGGAGACAATACAGCTACCCATGCAGAAGTAGGCAGATGAAACCATCTCAGCAGGCTGCGCCCAGATAATACAACACAGATGATCAGCTCAAGAGCCTCCATGCGAAGATCGCCTGCAAAAGAGCTCCCGCAGAGCTCTCCCTTGCCAGCATCTCCTTCTCTTCCGGCATCAGCAAGGCCTGGCCTCCGAGCCCATACGCGAAGAAAACACAGCACTCCCTCAAGCAGATCTCTTAGCAATAGGTGCCACAGGACTCACCAGCATCTCACCAAGATTAAAGGACTCCCATCATGTTTAAGCTAGACTCTGTGTTCTGAGAACCTTCATAAAGTGGGGCTGCTTTAAACCTTCTTCAAAATAATTTAAGTTTCCTTGTGTAGGTCTGTGCAATGGGAACAAGTTATGCAAGTGCCGTGCTCAGTGCTGGCCCAGCTGACCCTGATAGGTGACCTCGGTTTCTGTACCATGCATGGGTGACTCCATCTAATGGCCTTTTGCCTCTGCTGGCCTGTCCTAGGTGACTTCTGGCTTTATCCACACTTTATTCTGACTTTACTCGCAGTTTGGTCCTGATACAGGGTTGGATGGGGGTAGAGAGAATGTTTGATGGATGACTCCTTCCCTGGGCAAATCATCACCTCTGTCTGGTATGAGTTAGGGGGATTCCACCTCTCTCCTGAGATGCAGCTCATGCTTGCTCATACAAGGATCTTGGACTTCTTCCCCCAACAAGTCAATCCAGACGGCTTTGCAGAAGTCTGACTGGTATGACATTTCCCAAACATTAGCTGATCCCCCCAGCATTCATCTCCGTGGATTGTTACAGCCCTGTTTTATCTGTGCTTGTCAGCCCCATGTGTCACATCCTTCAGGAGGATAAACTGGGTTTTGTAATGAAACACAAAGCCAAATTCACCACTTCTTAATCTGCATATAATTCCACAGATTCTGGTGGGACTGCATTAGGTTTCCAATAGCAGTGACTCTGGCAGTTTCTCCACATGACTGTGTGTTGCTTTCAGCAACATTTCCTAACACAATGATAGAACTCATTTGGTGAGATAGCTATTAAAATAAATTTTTGTTGAGACTAGTACAAAATCCAGACTTTACTGATCTTTGAAAAAGAAATTTTAAAAAGTGGGTTTTTTTCCTAATGGCTCCATATACATACCTCTGTAACTCCTACACAGGTCCAAAAATGGGCATGTCAAGACACTGGGGTTTTCTAAAGGAAGGTGAAAAATTGGAGAGGAAGGAAGAACTCCACAATAACTGACTTGTGGTCAAGAGCAAATTTATTTTACAGAAATGTAAAGTGGTGTCTTCATTACAGCACATCAATTTCCTCTTAAGGAAAAAAAGTCCTGCATGGTGCAGATTATTTCATCTACAAGAGAAAGGTTTATGGTAAAAGAGGTTTTGGAGGGAATCAAAGGCAAAAAATTATTAGAATTACGAATATAGGAGAGAAGAAGGAAAGCAGCATATACTGTGTATTCCGGTACCATCACAAAAATGCTGGAGTTCCTTTGGGAGATCTTGTGGCTAAGTAGCCTTGGATCCAGCATAGCTGAAATTTGCTGAAATTCTATTCTGTGCTGTGTAGAGTCCATTGGAAAACACCAAGTAGTGCCATCTGGACTTAAAACTTGGAGCCATCTGAACACTGCACAGAAAGCTGATCAGGTACCAAAGCTGTGCTGAGGAAAGGGCTGGGAAGCTCAAACAGCAGTGTGCTTGCTGCCATAAAATTGGTAAATAATATGTGTAATATAGTAGGGCTGTTGGAGTGCAGCCATGGGAACAGGCAGTTCGTGACTGGGGAAAAAACCCAGGCCTTTGTGCCCCAATTTTCCAATCAGTTCAGTACTAATAGCTGTCTTAATGCTCCTGTTTATTCCAGCATCTTGCCCTTACATCTCTCTCCTAACTGATTAGCAGACAAGTGAGATTAATTTTTGTCTTCTAAAATCCATATATCATTATAGCCAATGGATTAAACATACTTTCCTAAATATGTGCATAGGTGGTCCGTAAACAACCATCAGATGGTTGCAGTCTTCCGTACTGGACACTGCAAATATTTAAAGTCAAGTAGCACGTAATATTTTTAGTATTAGAAACTTCAGGGTTCATTTTAAAAGACGCAGAGGTCTCAAAATCAACACACATTTCCTAGAAGATGAAGGGCATTTAAGGGTGTGCCCAAGAGACAAGTGCAACACAGTAACTCAGCACAATGCAGCTGATCCTTTTGGAAGGCTTTGAAGATTCCCTGGATTTAACAGGAGCACCTGCAGAGTTTTTCCATTGTGGGACATGCTCTGAAAGGTCAGTTTTCAAACAAGCCCAGCAACCCTCCCAGGTAACATCATACAAGGCTCCATATCATATGCAAACCCTCAATAGACTTGATATTTCTCAGCAATGTTGAAGTGAAAAAACTCACCTAGAGTTTGCGAGTATGTGTCACCCTGTGGTTTGGAAACCAGTTTTGTCTTTAAGCAGACATCTGTTACAACAAGGATTGTTTGATTGCAATGCAGAACTGCTTGACTGTGTATGGTACTGGGAAAAGGACAAAAATAACATTTGCAATATCTCTCACCGTTTGAATAATTTAATGGATTCTTGAAAAGATCCTATTCATGCATAGTATCAACAGATGTGACCCTTCCTCTTGTGTGAATTTAAATCCCTGTCATTAATCTCAATCCCCATCTCTGCTCAGGCTGATTCCATCACATGGAGAATAACCCATGATGATAAAGAGCAGTTTGTGCAAAATGAGTGAAATAAGCATATTCTGAGGGATTTTACTGTAATTTATAGCATATGAAAATTTGCCCTTCAGGGGACTGTAAGTCAGTTCAGATCTATGGGGTTAGTCTACCCTAAACAAAAAGATAAAAGAAAGGGTGTGAACTTTTCCAGGTATTAAACAAATTAATTCTCTGGGGACTGTTAACTGGAAACAGCTGCTTTAAAAATGTGCTCAGAGCTGTCCCTGCAAAGTTTCTCAGCCTTACATAGAAATTCACAGTCAAAGATTTAATAATGGCAGGATTCCCTTCTCTTTTCACAGTCTGGGGAAATATAACAACCTTCAAGTTTCTTTTGCTATCACTTTATGAATTTCTTTCCTTTGGATCTTTACATTTATAGTGGAAACTGCTTTCTTTCAGCTGGACTTCCTGAGAAATCTGAAAATGTGGCGAAACCAGGGACGTGCTGTGCCTCTTGTAAGGAATTCCATCAAATAAAGCAGACAGTTTTACAACTGAAGCAAAAGGTATGAACACTGATCACTCATGTTTTTACCAGACCTACATGTTTTACAACAACTGAGGGTAATTTCTATGTTTGGAGCTGTCACTGACATGTGGTTCTTGTACATACAAAGAGAAGGGCAATATATTTTAAAATCATGTAGGAATGATATCTCTCCCTTATGCTCCTGTAAAATTTGTAAGCGGATTGCTCCCCAAGTTCATGGAACCGTGTTACCAAGCTCATGGTAACAGAGTCTGACAAACACCCATCCCAGACTGAGCCCAGGTTTCTTGGCAATCTGTGCTGGCCTGAGCTTTTCATTCCCTCTGAATGCACAGGATTTTGGACATGGCCTAGAGTCCATGTCCAAGACTCTAGAGTAAGCACATGCAAGACATTTCATAGATGTGGGAACATGATTTTTCATTAAGAGTGTGCTGGTACAGGATTCTTGCCAAATAGGTGTGGCACTAAACAAAAATATCACTAGCTTTAAATATGACTTTCCCCTTAAGAAAAACCCTCAGTCACGAACCTTTTTTTTTTTTTTACTTATTCCCTTGCTAATAGAGAATAATGCATTTAGAAACTTTTCCTGGGCTTTAATTGCTCACATATGTAGCTTCCTTTTGCATTTTAGTAGTGCAATAATGAAAAGAGTAGTAGTGAGAAAATGCAAAGACATGGCCTCACATTTGGAGAGCCATATGCAGGGATGCAGGTGTAATGCCTTTTCTGGTGACATCTCCTTTGAACACTAAGGTTCTCTCAAACTGAAGCTTTCTGTAGGAACATTCTCAGCAGATCATGCTGACAGGCTGTAATTATGTCTCCCAGGGTACTCAGTTAATTTCTCTCCATTGTGTCAAAACACAATTTGGTGTATTCACTCATTGCATTTGATGTTACTCACTTAATATTAGGAAGAAAGAAATCTTCCTCATTAAAGTGAAATTCACTGAGGTTGGAGATACTCTCAATCTCCAAAATCTCGAAACATCATGTATTCCTTCTGAATCAGTATGAACACAAACATGGAAGTGACAGAATTTCATGTGTGATGGAAATTCTGTTTTTCAAAAAAATGGCAGCAGAGAGGTTAAAAAAGGTTCCATGTCTTTGAGTGGCTGTTTCTCCAGCTGTTTTCCATGATGCTGAGCAGGCTCACACTGACTTCCAGGGAAGGAACTGGGGGTCACATTGTTGGCCACATTGTTTGCCCAAGAATTGATTGATTGAATTAATGGGAGTTTTTTGTGTCTAACTTCTGCTGTTAGATGCTTGTGTTCAAAACTCATTCCAGGAAAACTCAGACCATTGATACCTGTCACTGTAGCTGTGACAAATTAAGCAGCCCACTCTTCCTTCATAGCTAAATCCTGTCATAGTTCCTAACTTAATTTTTCCCCCCATATGCCCCTAGTGAGACTTGATCGACTTGGCATTCTCAGAGAGAGCCCACAGGGTTGTGCTCCACAGAGAAGGAGCTGAAAGAGAAGGTTCCCAATATCCTCAGCAACTGTTACCCCACAGAAAGGAGAGTTTTTTTTCTGTGCTGAAGGGAGACCTGGCCCCATGGTGCTTCTCTGCCCAGGGAGACATCAACCCTCATGTTTCACCAGCCACTTCCCATAGCCAAGTTCTCCTGGGGAGGACATCTCTCAATAGCTGTGGTTAAAGCAGTTCTGTTTTGCATAGAAAAGTTCATTTCTGTCTGCCAAGGGGATGGTTTATGAAATGAGTCTTCAGTCTTGTGGTTAAGGCTTTCAGATTTTATGAACTTTACTCCAAATTGTGGTTAGCAGAAAAGCCTCTCATCCAATGAGATGCACTGTCCTGATAGACTAGAGGTCTGTGGGCAGTCCTAGGTTGATCTAAGACCTTGATGAAAGGAAGAAGAGTGGAAAGCTGAAAAACTGGGGAAAATATATCTGGCATGCTGACACACAGACAACAATTAAAAGAAGAAAAAAACGAGTAAGCTTGATCCTATTGCACAGATGTGTTTAAACATCTTAATTAGAAAGCCATGTTCCACATCGCTCCTGACAAGCACGGTCCAATTTTCTAAACCACAGACCTCCTAGAAGCTATGCAAAACTCCAAATGCAGCATGCAACACAGCACATGGAAGACTTGTTTCTAGAACAGCCTCTCTTTAGAATTTACCCTTGCTAATATTTGCATGCACATGGGAAAAATAACCAAAACATTATTTTCCAAGGGCCATTAGGATTTGGAGCTGTAGATGGAGAAAGCCAAGGTTACCCTGGACTAGGATCCTGGTTCAGTTAAAGATGAAACAGAAATTAGGCCAGTGAGTATATCCAATAGCTAAGAGGATGTGAGTCAACAACAAAAACACATGGTTTGGCCCAGTGCACGTAACAACCATTTTCTGGCCAGAAGATATTAAAGAGCAGTGAGCTAGACCAGGGCCTGGGTGTTTTGGCACTCCTAGTGTGTACTTCAAGTCCAGCTGAGTCAGTGGGGAAGCATGCATAGATGCTTTCACCATGACTTCTTTTCTAACTTACTCAGTTGTTACAACAGCCTGGCTGGCAGGAACAAGCAAATATTTAAGCATCAGAAAAAAATACACTTCCAAATCCACTTCATGATGAGTCTTTGCCACTAAGTGCACCTTTTTGCTCCAGTCTGACCATTTGCAGTATAACCTGAAGAGTATTCATGGCTGGGTCTATGTACTAAGTGACATCAATTTATCAACTGATATAGCTATAAATCCCCAGAATGAGATATTTACATGCAAGCTAAAAAGAGGACTTCAATTAATCTGCCACTCAACTGTGGCCACCCCTAAGGAGAAGCACTCACTGATGACACTGAAAATATTCTCAAAAAAAAACTTTAAAAATATAATACTCTCAGGTAGCCACCGGATTTGACTTTTCGTCTCTGCTTTAGCTTGTCAGCATTGGAACCACAGAGTTCTTGATTGATTTGTGTCATGTAGTGGAAGTTTTGCACCATAGTCCTTGCAAGCCTTTCCTTTGTATCCAGCCAGGAACCTGCTCTGTACAGGACACACCTCTAGGAAACAAAACTTTGCTGACCAGAGCCAGCCAGTAGATCTTCCCATGCTGATCCCTGGCCAGTGAGGCTGTGAGAGCCCCCAGCTACTGAATTTTCCTCTTCAGCTCCAGGGGTAGGGTGTTGTGTCCCACAGAGTAGCTCTCTATGTTCAGCAGCCCAACAGTTTGATCTGTGCTGCACTGGCGGGGAAGTTGGCTAAGAAAGCTGCAAGGTCACTGGTAAACAAAGCACATGTTTTCCTTTGAAAAAGCAGAGATGACAGCTCACCCCAGAGCTATAGGTGTGCTGAATCCCCACTTTCTGTGTGAAGAGCAAATTCATAGGAGTGAGAATATAAGAAACATCCTCTGGGACTTCTGTGAAAATATGATGTCATCCAGCCACTGATTTCTGCAGGGGTGGAGTGAATCTACCAAATTCTTGTTAGACATACGTCATGATTCTTAATTTGCCTATAGTGCACTCATCTGCTCTTTGGAACTGCAATTCTCTCCAAAACCTAGCTCACAAATGGCTGATACATCCTTGTGTTCCTGACATCACATTTTGAGTTCCAGTCTCAAAATCAAACTGGTGTTTTGGAAATGCCACCAAGAACTATCTCAGCATTTCCAACTTTTTTTCCTGACTTTTTTTTCTTCAGAACTGCCCTGTGCATTCAACCCCAAACTACAAGCAGCACAGGCTGCCTTTAAGTTTTAATCCTTAAGCAATAACTTGTTTGCCAAAGGAAATTTTCCCAGTTCAGGTAGGTACTGCAGGTGCATAACACTGTGTGTTTTCCCTGTGTATTACAAACATTAGGTTTCCAGTAATGGCAGAAGAATGTACGTCAAATAATTACAGAAACAGGTGGAAGTCTTAAGAACAGCCTAGCTGAGAGAATTCCAGAGAGCTGATGAAAAGCTTTGTCAAATAGCAGGAGTCATCTCATATTATTCAACACAGCTCTCACAGGCAAATGTTGCAGAATTCAGGATCAAATTATCCAGTGAACCAAATTCATTCAAGAAGCAACAAAGTTCACCCAGGGGTAGGTCTGCACTGCTGTTGCTGAAATAGTTTTTCAGTTCAATTTGGCAGTGCAAAATCCCTAAGTCTACATGCAGCCATTCACCACTAATAAACTTCTTTCCTCACTGCACACCAGCCTCCTGGCTCCTTCAGGCACCCTTCAGCTGCCTCTTAAGAGACTAAACAATTGCAGAATATTTCTAAATATGTTTAATTATTAAATATATTGAACTGGATAGATGAATGTTTCATGGATAATTAAATAGGTAATGGGTAATGACAGTTTAAACTGTGGTGTGCAATTCTGCTTGCATTCTCACTTACTTTATCTTTGTGTCTCTGTGCAGAGCAGATCCAGACACCTGATGGGTTAAACAGTGTGGTTATTTGTCAGGGACAGATTCACAAAGGATTTAGGGTTCTCATTAAAACCTATGGAAAGTTAGTGGCTTGTGCAGCAATTTAGGACTTAAATGTCTGAGCAAATGTTGCCCTGAGAAAGGATTAAATGAATAGAGGAAATTTCAAATAAGGAAAAACAGGTTTCCTGAGAAGCAGTAATGAGACTCAAGTTTTTCAGAACTTGTTGCTGTATCTCTCCTGAATTTCCTCTGTCCTCTGTTGGATTGGCTTGCAGTATTTCCACAGTGACTTGAAAAGTGAACAGACTCACAGAATAAGAATGTTTTTCTGATTATACCAATTAAGGATATGAATAAACTCATTATATTTTCCTGAAATATTTAAATAGCTGTTTGTTCACATGAAAGCTTAAATAAGAATGTAATTTTTCTGGCTGAACAATGAAGGTCTTNAAAAAAAAAGAAAAAAACAAGCAAAAAACTTTATGGGTGTTATAGTCAGGCTCTGCCAACTGTCTGACATCATCCATTGTAATTCCATGTGTTTCTTGGCGTGCCAGCTGTGTTTGTCCTGTATGTGTTAAATTTCTCCCTCTCCCTGGGATATCTCACCTGCTTCAGCTGTCATTTCCTGTATTTTAACCCCGTCTTAAAACACTCTCCATTTCATTTCAGGAGTATCTATTGCTTCAGCTCACTGACAGTAGTAGAGGAAAAAATGTGCTTTCAGTTCATAGGAGTTTGTGCCAACTCTTTTATATTTCCTTGCCTGATTTGCAAGTATTCATCTGCTGTTTTTATGTTATATCCCAGATTGAAAGGAATCTGAAAAGAAAAGTATTAGTCCACTCACACCTTCTTTGCTAAGCTATAGATTGAAACAATGTGAAAAACAGAGAGATCCTAAAGCCCAAACTTAATCCAGACACCTCACATCTGGTGACCATCAATACTCAAAATTTTGCAGATTCTGTTGAATGCAGATCTAATTTTGGGTCAGCAATAAATCCAAGCATTGTGCTGGAGTTCAGACGGATTCTTACAGAGTACTGGCAAACATTCCTTATGAGGATTGACTTACTCCCTCCTGAACTGCACCCCATCTTCCCATTTATATCCCCTTTTGCAGTCTTGCTTTGTTTTCTGAGTCATTATTTCATTTTCCTGGAGGATGAGTATCTTCAGTCTTCAGTTCATCATAAGTGCAAGGACAATATGTTTAGAAGTTCTGCAACAGACTCTGAAGGGTAGAGTGGGTTGCTTTGCAATTCCTCCAAGGTAGGCCTGATCCTGCGGGTCTCCCACCCACTGGGTTTCCCCTTGACTGAGCTGTCCGAGGTACTGTAGAAAGCTGAAAATCACTCCTAAAAAACCCTTAAAACCCCCCTTGCTCACCTCCTCTGCTGCCCCCCCCAGGGAGAGTCCCAGGGAGTCATCACTGAACTTGTGTTGTCTCCTTTTGAAAATCCTAACTGTACATATTCAGTACTCCTGAATGCTTTTTACTCTCTGCCTTTTATTCTCTATGTTTTTCACGTGCCCTCAGTATGAAGAGAAGTGTTTTCCCCTCTAATCATGAAGTGTTTCAGCTAGTGACATTTTAATGGTATTTTTTGTCTGCGAATGTTGTTTCAGGTGCCTGGTTTTCTGGTTTATGTTTCCTACTGTTCCTCTTGAGTTAAACATATGTTTTGTTGCCTGAGTGCTTCCTAAAAAGTAACATGCTCTGCTGAACCAGCAGAAGCAGAAAATTGTATAAAGCAAAATGGAAGAACAGAGCCTCTTTTTCCCCTAACACATTGGCTATTGCATGGGCAAAAGAGAGGTGCAGCCACCCACTGGAGAGTTTGCTTGTGTCAGTCACGTAGATGCCCATGACCCAAAATTCCCATGAGTTTTCTGAGGCTTTTTATGAGATGCTCCTAAATGTGATTTGTTCTTCTTTGTGTGAAAATGAGGCATTTGTGTTTTTCTTCTCATTCCCAGTCTGTGTCCCTAAGCACCTGGCAGACTCAAAATCGTGTTATACACAAGACTTAATTGTTTGGTGGTCATCTCTTGTAGCTACTGTGACAAGGGTTAATGTTGTCTCAGATGGCTGCTGATGTGCAGATGCAGATAAATTGGTTGTGTTGCTGTGGATTTGGGTATGTTACAGTAATCAGCCCATTGGGTCTTTAAAAAAAGTCATTCCCCACTTCTTACGCTGATGAAGTGTCATGAAGGCTTTCCCTGGCAGGTAACTTTTGCTTTTGATTTCAGGGGCTCCAGGACCTAAAGGGAGTCAAGGAGCTCCTGGATTACCTGGACCTCCTGGACAGCCAGGCCCTCGTGGATCAATGGGACCAATGGGCCCATCTCCAGATATATCGCACATTAAGCAGGGCAGACGAGGCCCTGTGGTCAGTATTCCTGTCTCCTGCCGTGCACTGCACAATTGTCCTTACTCCACAACTTCTCACACTCTTGTGATACTTTCTTTTCTCTTGCAGGGCCCACCTGGTGCCCCAGGGAGAGATGGTAGCAAGGTGAGGAGAGGTACTAATTTCCATAAGATGGGCACATGCACATGTGAAGTACAGGCTTGCTAGAGACACTCTACACACTTGTGGTCACATCTTTTTACTACCTCATTTCCTTTGTTAAGATGAAAGCATCATGTTGTCCCACTCCTTCATGTCATCTTTCTGCTATTTTGTGTTTGCCATTCCTAAAGTCTTGCAAATAGTCTGCTAGGCTCTATGCCACACAGAATTATTTTCTTTCTCTGCAGCTCTTTTGGCTTTTCCATGAAGAAATGTTGATGCTTTAGCCCTTTTCATTCATTGTGAATTCTTCCTGTTCATTGATTCACTTGTTACTGCCCAGGAGAAATATCAGAAATGCCCCACTCTGCTCCCACTAGAATCAGCAGCAATTTCCTTGCATTCCTCCTTCACTCCCTTTTCTTTTTCCAAACAAGGATCAGCTGATGATTCTTGATCTGGGGACAGTAATTGAGGCTGCAGAAGCAAACTTTTTTCATTTCCTTTAGTCACAGCAAACTAACTGAGGTGGTATTGATTACAGGGGGAGCGAGGAGCACCAGGACCAAAGGGGATACCTGTAAGTATTCCACACAGGAGGAATTTCCACAACAGAGTGATGTTGACCACTAACCACAGGTCAGCCAAAAGTTAAAGAAAAAAAACTCCTGTGCCAAGATAACAGATAATTTACATACACAGAAAATGTTGTTGGAAACAAAGTAATTGCATGTTTTCATCCAAATGTTTTTGCCTACAAACCTCTTCCTTTGCTGGGTGTGCGACCGAAGGCAGTAGGTGCACCTCTGCCTTACAGTGGTGCTGAGACACCCTTAGAAGGCAGAACCATGCAGGGTGCTACTTAGTACAGTTCAAACTCTGCTCCCAATGGGAATTTGATGCCTGGAACCTTTTAAAATCCTGCCCCTCACCTCTCTCAAATTTGGGAAACTAGAGGTTTTGAGCTAAGAAGAAGGAATGAATATTGACAATCTGTTTTCAGGTGAACTTGTTTAAAAAATCTCTGGGGTCCCCAGCAGAGGAAGGATATGGACCTGTTTGAGCAAGTCCAGAGGAGGCCACTGAGTTGATCAGAGGGCTAGAGCACCTCTCCTATGAGGAAAGCCTGAGAGAGTTGGGATTTTTCAGGCTGGAAAAGAGAAGGCTTCAGGGTGACCTAATGGCATACCTGAAGGGAATCCACAAGGAAAATGGAGAGGGACTATTCACAAGGGCATGTAGTGACAGGACAAAAGAATGGCTTCAAACTGAAAGAAGGCAGGTTTAAATTAGATATTAGTTATTAGGACATTAGGATATTCTTTACTGTGAGGGTGGTGAGACACTGGCACAGGCTGCACAGAGAAGCTGTGGGTGCCCCATCCCTGCAAGTGCTTAAGGCCAAGTAGGATGGGGGTCTGAGCAATCAGGTCAATTGAAAAGTGTCCCTGCCCATGGCAGAAGTGCTGGGACTACATGGTCTTTAAAGTCCCTTCCAACCCAAACCACTCTATGATTCTAATCATTTATTTATCATATTTTCTCATTGATGGAGTTGATTTTTAAGAGTGTGCCCAGCAGAGTGTGCTCAGTATTAACAGTTTATTTTACTGTGTGAAGTCAGCTAAAAAGAAATAATGATTTTCTAAAATCAGATACTCCCTGCATTGTAATTACCAATATATTTAGTAAGTAATGGACAGCAGTAAGGTTACCATATTGAAAAGACACTTGACAAATAGCAGTCTCAAAAGAATTTGTTGATTAATCATTCTAAGAATGTAATTTATGTCAGTTTAATAAGAAAGAAGACAAGAAACTAAGATTAATCTCTATTCCCATGAGGTCTGAAGATATTCTTATGAAGCAAAGGAATTGTTAAGTGACAAAAGGGCTGAGCATCTTGTAAATGTAAGCTCTGTCTGCAAAAACATCTGATTATTTCAAAAATTGTTTCCGGATCAAAGGTGGTTTAAAAACAGACCATTAGCTTTTGGCAATTGATACAAAGTAGAATTTACTGAACAACCCCTGCAGGAGTAATTCTATCAGCCAGTTTGAAAACTGTAAGAGCAAGGTGGATTGTTATTAATGGCAGTGCCTTGTGACTGCAGGGCCCACCGGGTTCATTTGATTTCCTATTGCTGATGATGGCAGACATCAGAAACGACATCGCTGAGCTGCAAGAGAGAGTGTTTGGACACAGGACTCATTCATCAACAGAAGAGTTTCCATTACCTCAGGAATTCACAAACTATCATGACACAGTAGATTTTGGATCCGGAGAAGACTACAAACCACGGGCAACATCCAGAAACACCAGGATACAGAAGGCAGACCACCCTTAGCTATTCCTACTGAAAAACAAAGCCTCTTTAAAATTCTTCAATATTAAAAAAATGCACTGACAATGTTTTTTTTATATATATATATATATATATATGTGTGTGTGTGTGTGTGTGTGTATGTGTATATATATATATATATATATATATATGTATCTTATTTCCCATTTTTCTTTCTGCTTTTCCTGAACCATGCTGCCTGTACTGTAGCTTTCCTGGTTCATGGTAGCCTCCTTGCAGAAATTCCATACCGCCAAGCCTGCACTGCGCATTGTACCTAGACTATCAAAAAAAACCTTCTTAGCATATAATATGATTAAGGCATGCTCTAGTTAATAACACAGACCACAGCATTCCATCTGCCTACTTTGCATTCTATGTCCAAATGACCCAGTACACAAATTTTGCCAGGGACAAAGGGTTAGCTGAACATCATCCTTGAATGATGTTGATAATGAACACCTTGGTCCACAGTTACTTTATGAATGCAAATAAATGATGCCACTAATCTCAAGTCTCCAGCTACTGTCCCCAGGCTTAGGAGAGTGTGAGAAGTGGACCCCTGTTTCACAGCAGAGGTCATCTGTAAGTGAGACATGTCCTCTATTATACCTCATGAAGGCAGAAAAAGGCAAAAAAAAATACGTTGAAGGGTTAAACAAGGGTGCTGCTGCTTGATCAGGATATTATTTGGCTTTGTGTTGCTAGAGTATTGTTCAAAGACAGTCAAAAGTTGTGTGCATCCTAAACTACTTTAGGACACACACAAATACTACTTTTTCTTTACCATTGTCCCACTGCTCAGTGTGAAGGCCAGTTGGCTTTCTCAACAGATTCATGTTGGATACATTACACAAAGATAATCAAGATAAAGGGGATGTTTAAAGCAGGAAACCAAATCAAAAGTGAATCAAGCAGGCTTATTGGCAAGAACAAAATATATCCTAGCCTTGCAGAAAGGATCAGGTTCTGACCTCCTGCAGGTGCATGTCTTCCTTGGTGAAATTCTGAAGTCTGAGTGAAATCAAGACCAGAGAGAGGCCTCATGTTTGCATAGAGCTTCCACCTGTTTTGTTCCTCTGCTGCATGAGACCAACCTAAATGGCTTTCACCAAACTGGAACACAGAGTGGCAGTGTGTTTGGCTGGGTGTATGAGTGTGAGTAGGTGCAGGAGTGCACATTTCAACTGGTACGAGGATGGCTAAGGTGAGGTACTGCACATGGAATCCTATACTTGTGAATGGGGATAAAAGGGAGTGCCCTTTATTTACACTGGAAAATTGGATGCACAAGTTATACCATACCTCATGGATTATGTATGTTGCCATTTCTTTTGGATTACTACAGCTGCTGAGGACTTTGCCATGCTTAGAATATAATGGAGTATATTAAGCACAAAATTTCAACGTTGTGTCTGTGTAGCTGCTACTTCTACAGTATGTTTAGTGTTCAGTAGTGTCCATGTCACAAATGCAAAGATAAAGTTGTTACTTTGCCATGTTTTTCAGGGCTTGCATGTTCTAGTAGAATAAGTACAGGTAAAACTGTAAGAAGGGCCTTTTCAGATAATACGTAAAGGTTTGGATTCCATTCCATATTCTCTGGGCCAAAAGATAGTTGATGTAATGCTGACAGCATCAGTACAGGTCACGCTGCATTAACAGCTGGCTGTCTAGGCTTTTCCATAACTTCTGTGTATTGTCATAAGAGGATGTGTTCATTCCTGTAGCCGTTTCCCAACGTCTCGCTGCCACTAAGCTACAAGCCAGGACATTAGCTTTTAAGAACATGAGTGTTCTGTATTTCTTTTCACATTATATCTGTATCAGTATTTACAAAGTAATGCCTAAGTCGCTGGGATAGCTGAAAAAAATTATAGTAATCTAACCCTGTGGTCCTTGGGCTTCTCCTCTGTCTGGGAGGAGCTCTGCCAGCAGCTGCAGATCCAAGTAATCTTGTGAATCACATAATAAGGGAGACTTGAGGAAGGTATCTGTGTCCAAAAGAGGGATGGTCTTATATGCAGCAGTCTGGAAAGAAATCTCAAAGATAGCATGAACTGAGGCATTGGTGTCTTATTTTCTCAATTTCAAGCAGGCAACTGAGTATAAATTATGTCATTTATGAATATGCAATTTTAATTAAGTTTGTTAAATGTCAAATGTTGTATTTTTAAATCTAGCAAATTATGGAAAACTTGCATATGTTTACCACTGCACCCTGCTGGATCAGGCTGGTTCCCACTAGAGAATTAGTAGCTTCAGGTTTTTGACCATCTGAATGATCTAACTTCTGCTAGATGAGTCACTTCCTATATACAAACTACATACTATTGCCCACTGCCCACAAGGTGATGTATTCTAAAAAAGGCACTTATTTTAGTTCTAAGTTCTGCTTTTCAGAATAGAGGCACATACCAAATGAGAAGTTCCCACAGTTTGACCATCAAATTCAGGGAGAGGTGACAACTGCCTTGCTGTGTAAAAGTGCCCAGGAAAGAGCCATTCTGAGACTGCACCAGAAAAGCAGATAAAATACATATTTTGCCGTAAATACAGTAAGTTATCCTACAGATTCATTAATATGAACATAGCATATGCTTACATGCATTTCTGAATGGAAACCTCAATGACTTCCCTTTCTGGAGCTAGCATCATTGGCTTTCACAGTACTTAAAAAAAGAAAGGTGACAGAATGTGTTCCTTGGGTTTGCCCTTGTCGTTACCCTCCTCTGCCCAGATTTCCTGCCTCAAAACTGTTTGAGTCCCACCAGCAAGGAGGGAGCACTATGGCAAAGACCACCCAACATGACATAGGAATTCCTGCAGCAGGGAGAGCTCCTCTGAGCACAGCTGGCTTGGAAGGGTCAGCCTTCTGCATCCAGCTGAGATCTTTGCATGGAACTTTCTAATTTCTGATTACCTGTGTGGTAACTCATAAAACATTGTATCATCAACATTTCATTCAGATTTCGGGGTAAACACATAAAGATTCAGAGAAGTGTCATTTTCTTCAGCATACCAAATGTTTCATAAAGCCAGAGCAGAATAATCATTTCCAATCTTAAGTTTTATTACTGGTAGCCAGAGAAGTCACTACCTTGCAAATTATTTATTACTCTGTGGCTCCAAAAATAACAAACTCTCCCAAGAATCCAGAACAAGAAAGTAGAAACTTCTACACTTATGGCTGGTCTCATTATCAGGCTTATGCACATGACAACTTTGTTTCATATAAATGGTATGTATAATTTTATTAGAAAGAAATATTATTTTGATGTTAAGACATCAAATTATAAGCAGAAGGATAATAAAGAATTTGTTATTTTATTAATATTAGAAATATATTTAAAGGGAACATTTGCAAGAGTGGGTAGTGATAAGAAAATTCTGATTGTTAATGGGTTTAACAAAATAATGAATCTTGAAAAATGTTTTCTTTCAACACTGTTCCAAGTACATAAAGGTTTGGTCTTTCTTGCAAAGCTGTAGTTCTGACACACAAGAACTCCTATATAGTCAGGCTAAATTCAGAAAAGGAGAGTTGTAAATGGAATTAGGGTCGTGCCTGGAGTTACTGTTAGCATCACAGCTTGCATAGTCTTCTGCCTAGAAGTATTTCAGAGTTAATGTACCAAGTCCCAGAGCAGCAAGAACAGGTGGGGGTGCTGTCCAATTCTCTGTCAATTTCACATTTTAAAAAATCGTATGTTTGTTCCTTTTACACATTCCAATAACTATACTGTTCACTTTATTTATATATAAAATACTAAAATGTTTATAAGATGACTGTGATTTTATGATGTATTCATAATAACAAAGATATTTTTTCTTACACTGTTGGTAGCTGCTTTTATTACACATTGCCCTTTCTCTGAAACACAGTGATGTTGGCTTGAAGAAACAGATGGCAGGAAATCTCCTTATGCTGCCTTCTAGCATTTTTCTTGGAGCTGAGCAATACTGTCATAGTACTTTTACTCTGGGACATGAGCTCTTGCAAGCTGGGTTGGGTTTCGGTCTTTGCGGGAATAAAGCACACAGCCACCTCTGCTCTGTGGATGGATGGTGGCTCCTGTGCCACATCAGGGCTACACGAGGCTGGATCCAGCAGCCGCACCCCGCGCTGCCGGGTGTGCGCAGCTTCTGCACAGCCCGGGGATGCGGTACGGGGGTCCGGAGCTCTCTGGCATCCCGCCACCAGTAATGGGGAAAAGGGGGAACAACACATAGGCTCCATCAGGCCTTGCTTGCCCCTCCCCGCAGCCCGAGGAACATCCTGCGGGCCGTGTCCGACAGCTGAGGTCGGCGAGGAGCCCATCTTGCCCCTTCGTCCTTGCAGAGCCCACGCTGCCTGCGCAATGCCTCAAGGGCAGACGCAGGGCTGGCACCACGCCGGACGGGATGTCATCCCTGACAGGATCCCACTCCACCGCCAGGATCCAAGATCCCCGATATGCGGGTAAGTGTGTATACAAAGTAAAAGGAAAAGTATCTATAAGTCATAGTGAAACATGGGAGGAAAAAAAAAAAAAAAAAGAAAGACAAAGTGAGAAAAAGTTGGAATAGTCATAGTAACAACTGCCTTCGGTTTTAGAAAGTAGATAGTGGAAGCAAAGTGTTAAAGACAAAAATCTATGGTTAGCAGATCTAGGAATGAAAAGGTAGACAAAGGAGTTCCCGGTTGTACTGGGGATCCCGCTTGTTCCGTGACTGTATGAGGATAACAGAACAGAACTGTCAAGAATTCATGGAAAGCAGGATCTTCGTTACTTGATGTGCGCATTTGGGGAAAGCAAGATGGTAGTCGTATGACATGATGCAGTCCTTTTACTTTTAACCAGTTACACAGCAGCGTATTAAAGTCAGACATTTTTAATTCTGCTTGTTTAATTAACTTACATCCGATAGTTTTAAAAAGAACTACCAGAGGACCGCCGTGACACTGGATCGCCGCGGCGCAGCTCCTTCGCGTCCGGAAGCATCTCCCCGCTCCGCGGGGTCTGCCCCGGCTCCCTGTCCCGGTAAGACGTCCGGGTACGCGGCTGCGGGCTGAACTCCGTGAGGAAGATCAGTGCCAGCAGGGCGAGGGATCGTGTCCCTATACTCAGCATGGAGCGCTGTGTCCAGTTCTGGGCTCCTAAGCGCGAGACAGACGCGGAGCTCCTGGAGCAGGTCCAGTGGAGGGTGGCAAAAGTGATTAAAGAGCTGGAGTGTCTCTTACGAGAAAAGGCTGCGCGAGGTGGTCGTGTTCAGCCTCCAGAGGAGACTAAGAGGAGACCTCATCAATGTCTGTCAGGGTCTGCAGGGAGGGGTCAGGGGATAGACCAGGCTCTGCTCAGTGGTACCGAGCAGTAGGACACGAGAAAGCGGGCCGAAACTGGTGCACAGGAAGTTCCACTTGAGCAGGAGGAACTACTTCTTGACTTGTTCGGGTGACCGAGCACTGGAACAGATTTCTCGGAGAGGCTCCAGAGTCTCCCTTATCCGAGATACTCAAGAACTGCATGAACGCATTCCTGTGCCGTGTGCTTCAGGACGACCCTGTTTAAGCAGGGAGGCGGGACCTGGTGTCCCGCCGTGGTGCCTTTCCAACCTGACCCGTTCCGGGACTGC
>VXBC01005902.1:45906-60825 GCA_013399945.1 Ploceus nigricollis | reverse complement strand
GCCGCCTCTCTCCTCACCCGCCGCCTCCTTCCTCCTCGCAGCTCATCGACTACGCCAAGCGGGGAGACAAGGACGAGCGCGCCATGCGCATGGCGGATTTCTGGCTGACCGTAAGTACCTCCCAGCCCCACATCCGTCCCGGCCCGCCGCGGAGCCGGGGCTGAGCGTGCCGCCCCGCAGGAGAAGGACCTCATCCACAAGCTGTTCAAGGTGCTGGCGCCCCGCTTCCAGCCGCACCCCGGCAGCTACACGCGCCTGCTGCAGATCCCCAACCGGGACGAGCTGGNGACCGCGCTAAGATGGCGGTGATCGAGCTGAAGGGGAACCCGCTCCCGCCGCTCGTCCGCCCGCGCCGCGACTCCGACAAGACGCTGCTGAACCAGCTGCTCAAGGGATACCGGCAGGACGCGCGGCCCCGAGGCACCCCCGTCTAGGGTACCCCCCCTGCCCTAGGGAAGGGAAGGTGTCGCAGGAGGGCTGGAGAGTGATGGAAGTTGCCATGGCGAGGGCTGAGTTTACTGGCTGCTTCCAGTGGTTTGAATAGAGACTCAGCAGGAGAAGGAAATCAAGCTAGGAGCCCTGATGATTGATGTCTTCTGTGTAAATAAACTTTGTTCAGAAAGTCAGTTTGCTTGTATTTGAGTTTTGTTCGGAGAATCATTTAGGTCAGAAAAGACCTCTGAAGTTATCAAATCCAGCCTGTGATCAAACACCACCATGTCAACGAGACTATGGCACTAAGTGCCATATCCATTCTTAATTTTAACATCTCCAGGTGTGATTGGGACCGTGATTCCACCACATCTTGGGCAGCTCATTTGTGTCTATTCACCCTTTCTGTGAAGAAATTCTTCTTAATGTCTTACATAAACCTCCCCTGACCCAGCATAATTCCTGTGCTTGTAAGTTAATAGCTTGTTCCAGAAAAATGGATTTGCTAACTGTGTGTTCTAGGAGCCAGTGTTCAGCATTTCAGGGTGGGAAGTTTGGTGAGAAATAAGATACTTCTGCTGTTTAAAAAGCACTGAATGCAAATAGGATGGTAACACTGAGCTAAGTACTATAAAGAGGCAACAGAAGAATCTTGTCTTATAAGGTGGTAACATAGGCATGAGTCATAGTAATCTAGCAAGAGCTTGACAGACACCCCAGCTTCAGAGGCAGGATTGCAAGACATCTCTATTATTCTATTGAAACAAAAAGGGGGAGTAGCAGAACTTTTTCAGAGTGGTATAACTACTGAGCAGTAAGAATCTTAATTTGTTAGCTTTGTCTTTAATTTCAGGCACAGCTAGTACTTGAAAGTCCTAGCTGTAACTTTGAAGTGAAAAAAAACCCCAAAACAAAACCAACCCAAAAGTAAAATCACAGGATAGAATACCCAGTTAGAACGGACTTCGAGAACACCTGGCCCTACCCTTTGTGGCAAAACACAGTGGGAACCAGTTTAGGAACTAGTGTGGCTTCCTAAACTTTGTTGCATTTCTTCCTCCCAAGTTTCACAAACTTAAGAGATTTAAACAAGTGGTCCAAGCTAATTGTATGGAAAGACAAAGAACCCCCATTATATATTCTCTCTTCGAGACATCTCACACAGTACCAGTTCTGTTTTAATAAACGCCAGTGAGAAATTAGAGATGGGTGGTACTGCTTAAGGAAGAAGAAAAAACAGTTGAACTGCTATGAAGTCAATGTTCAGACAGACTTTAATCTTTATGTTTCTAATAACCTTGAAATTGTTCTCTTTGCAGTTGGCTGTATTCAAATAGATGTTTTCTGAACCAGACTGCTGCACAACTTCCACATTATTACAAGTCCATGCTGAGGCTTTAACAAAATACAAAAATACCTCTAAAAAAATATTTAATGAGGGAAAACAAGTCACACTCCCATCTGCTTGACCTTAAGTTATCTTGAGTTTACTAAAGTGCAAAAAAACTAGAAGCTTCTAAGCTAAATTGGGCGAAATCCTTGATACATGTTTTTTTTTTGTGTACAAATGCATATTTTGCAGTATCTGTATGAACATTAGGGTAGCTAACAAAGCATTTATCATCTCACAAACACAGTGTGTAGTCCTTCTCAATTCAATGCTACTATATGTTCTGCCCTGAGGGTGATTGTCCTCCCAGGCTGTCTTGTACTCGGGTGGGTCAGGCTTTCAGCTGCCTGTAGAGGAAAACAAAGGGGAAATTCACAGTTAATATGGGAAATCTGTCCTTATTCCTTTGTGTGCTGGCTGCCAGGATCAGGCTGCTTCCATTGCCCTTATAACCACACACAGGTCCAATGGTCACTTCTTACGTCCTGTCCTCTTCCACCTCTGGAACCTGGGTGCCTACCTGACTGCAGCTGTGAGACTCCAGTACCAGTCATTGATCTCTTGTTGGTTGCTGGACATCAACAGCAGTGTCTTGTGTGGAAAGGAAAGCTGAAAGACAAGCAGAATCTGTGGCATTCCTTGCCAAGGCAGCAACTGCAGTAAAAGGAAAATCATCACCACTGAATTCAGTTCCTCCATGCTAATTTTTACCCTTTTTCTTCCCAAGCAGAAAAATTTAGTCTTAATATTGAGTGAAGCCAGAGACTGTACAGTACAGAACAAGTGCCAGTCTTGTTTGTTGTTTCCAGTCAAAGTTGACAGCTCATTCTGACCTGTTTGGAGGTGAGCAATTAGAATTCTCAGCAGCTCATCCAGTTTTCTACCATATTCCATGTCCCATGGGGTTCTTCCACTACCATCATCTACAGGTCACAGCTTGCTCAAAGAGTTCGTCATAACCCACAAGAGAAGAGCTAACACAGCCGCAGGTGCAGCCTTGGAAGAGCTGACCTTGAAACCCCTACAGAAGACTCTGGTTGGTCCCTGTCAAGGGATCTGCAGCCCTCAGGAAGTTAGATGCACAACATCTGTTGCAATAACATCCACATCTTTTTCATTCTCTTTTTCTACGTGTTCAGTCTGTAATCAGTGTAATTCATTGTCACGTGAGTGTGGGGCTGCTCCCCAAACCTGTGGCTCTGATGAGGGCATGTCAGAGTCCTAGTGGAGCCTCCTTACCTGAGCTAAGTGAAGCAACCAGCAGCTTGTAACCCCAGAGTGTGCAGGAGGCTCCACACCATGAAAGAAAAAGTACCTGCATCACTCAAGAAGGCAAGGGTTGTCCTAACTCAGACTTGCTCACTGCATTTTGTCACCACTGTCGTCATCTTGGTCCCTCTGCTGCTGAAACAGCTGGAGACCGGCTTACAAGTCTGACTCCACTGGCACTTCTGCCTGGCACAGGTGGGAAGACTTACACTGAGGAGCCCTCCCTGGCTCTGCGTGTGGCCGAACACTTTATCCACTGAGCACTGGTGGAGCGGGTAGGCAGCCTGGCAGGACAGTTTGTTGGAGTTCAGCAGGTGCAGTGGGTGGCAAGGCTTCGCTGCAATGAGGATATCAGAGAACAGGAAGAACATCCTGCGCTTCAGTTTTTCTCCCTTTGCAGGCACCACCAAAAGCCAGCCTTCCCGGATATACCAGCGCCCTGGGCATGCCGGGGAAACAGAGACAGCTGTGAGATCTGAGGGAGGGCGGGCAGGAATAAAAAGTAAAGGATGTAATGAGACAAACAGGAATACAGGGTGAGCCACCGTTGTACGTTGCCATGTTCTACATCAATTCCAGCCACTAGAAGGCACTGGATGTCAGCTGGGACTGGCCCACCAGCATGGATAGCACCCGTGCAGAAGCAGCAACCAGCCCAAAACGTTCAGTATATGAGGAGCAGCTGAAGTTGTTATAAATCTGCTATTTTAACTAAGATTATATTATCATATGCAAGTCTGCTTAAAGTGATCAGAACAAAAACACTGAGAACGTTATGCATACCTTTAAATAACCTTCAGAAAACACATGAACTATCTCAAATTGTGTTGCCCAGTTGTTTGGCAGTAGTGGTATAACAGAAACTAGCTTGAGCTTTGAACACTTACCATTTTTTTCCTTGTTTTGTTTGTGTGTGCTAATTAAAAAAATAAGCTCAAAAAACCTCCCAAAACCAAAATAAAACCATATTTCACAGGTCATCTAACTATATACAGACCTACAGTATCCAAGAGAATGCAGATTGCAGATTACTGTTCTAAAGAGAGGGCATGAAAGGAGATAGAAAATGAGGAAGGTCTGAATAGGCAACTTTATCAACCTCTCTTGCAGAACAGAGTCCAGTGTCATCCACCTGTGAAATTAACTGTGATAAAAAAAGAGCAAAAGAAAGCAGGAGGGAAATAATCAAAACAATCCAATAAGCCTAGCTGTGAGCAGCAATTTTAAAAAATAATAACGAAATAAATTAAATAAAGCAGGACTTCTTACTAAGATTATTGTGGAAGACACCCATCAACTCATGGGAATTATGAGGACACCTGCCAGTAAGATTATGTATAAAAATGTAAAGCCATAGTAAGGTATTGGCGCCTGATCTTGTCTAGGAAACATCTGTCAGGGAATTTCAGCCACTCTTTCATGCCTTAGCTCCTGCATGCACTATAAATACCTTTTAGAATAAAAACACAGTGTTGCTTTCATTGTGGATTGTGTCTTATTAGAATACTACAGTCACAAAACAAAGAAGTGAGTGAATTCCTGCTTGGCTTATTCCACTGGAACCACTCCTCTTACCTGAATAAGAAACTGAGGAAGAGAAGGGTGAGGTGCAGGAATCAATCCAGGTTTAAAAAAACAAATGGGAGGAAGGTGTCAGAAGCAAGGGGCTGGGCTGGGAGCTGTTTCCCTCAGGCTATGCTGTGATCAGACTCACAGGCATACAATCTGACCCAGATTGTACTGGAAGTCTTGGAATATAGATCCATGTCCAGGATTCCCAGGTGTACAAGTTGTAGGAAATTGTTGTGAAAGAAGGGCAAGAAAAATATCCCAGGGGAAGCTCTGGATAACAGAACAATGCGCTCAGTTAAGGAGGCAGTTCTGGCTGATACAGTATTTGTCCTGAATATGGAAGGCAGCAAGAAAAGCAGGGTCTCCTCACTGGGAGCAGGACATCTCAGACACACTGGCAAATGTGAGGTACCCATCTCCAACACTCCCCCTTTGTTCTGAATCTACAGCATTTTGTTTTCTTTCCTGTTCCTTCCTGGCAACAGGACACAATCTTAAATGTCCTGCAAAAGCTATTTTGTTTCTGGAAAGCTGGCCCAAAACTAGCAAGCCCCAGCTGCCTCTTACATTTGTGCTTCTCATATCCAATGATAACTATGTAACTCCAGCCAATGGAAAACATGACTACAAGAATTCTCTGTTCTAGATGATGGAAATGCCTTTACTGACCCTCAACACTCATCCTACTATGTCTCAGAATTTGCAGAGACCAAAATAATCAGTGGGCCAAACACTTTGAAACAATGGCCATCTCTGGTCTAATTATACTGTTTTGGGGTGTTTGTTTGTTTTCATGGTGTTATCTTATTAGTTCTAACATTAATCAGGATAACTGATTTACCTTTTACTTACACATTACCCCAAGTGTGCCCAGGCACCCCCACATGTGCTTCTGCTCAATATAAGCAAAGCATACCTGTGTTAGCTCCCTTTCACTTGGCAGCACCAAAAGATTCTAAGAACAGGAAAGATAATTGTAAATTAATATGACAATTGACTGAGCATCTTTGAGAATAACCTCTGATAAGTAACCTTTGTTCTACATATGCTGGTTTGGCTAGGATAGAGTTATTTTTTCCCCATAGTGGCTGTTTTGGATTTGCACTGAAAACACCATTGACAACACAGGGATCTTTTGTTTATTTCTGTGTAGGCACTACTCAGTATCAAGGTCTTTTCTGCTCCTCAAGCCACAAGTGAGGAGGTTGGGAGTGCACATGAATGTGGGAAGGCTCACAGCTGGGACAGCTGCGATGGAACCGAAATCCCCAAAGGGACATTCTCTATCATATAGCATCATGCTCAGCCTGTTATGCTGGGGAAAGAAGGATTGGGGGGAGTTTTACAGTGCTAGCTCTTGTTTCTCCAGGTAACCACAATGTGTGGTAGACCCTGGTTAGAGCCTTTTCCTTGGAATAGCTGAACACCTGCCTGCCCATGGCAGGTGGTAGATGAATTCCTTGCATGGCTTTGCTTGCATGAACAACTTATGCTTTACTTGTTAAACTGTCTTTATCTCAGCCCACGAGCTTTGTCAGTTTTACCCTTCTGAGTTTTTCCCCATCCCAGTAGTCATACTCCTTTACCACCTATCTGTGGAATTTGGACAGAAGGGGAAAACTGGTTAATGTGAGTTGAATCAGAGATGAAGGAGGGCATATGTACACATATCTCAGCATGGCAGAAGAAAAACAGAGTTGTCAGTAAGACCCACCTGGAGTCAAAACCTGAGCCTTTTGTCCTTTGAGCAATTTCTGAACCCGAAGTAGCTGCATGGAGTTCTCTCTCTTACCAAAGATGTCTTGGACCCAGTGAGATACCTCACAAACAGATTTCACAGTCTCTGAAATTATAGCAGCATACTCTGTAGCTATCACAAATGAATACATATTTCACCTTATACATCTTGCTAAGAAAAGATAGTATGAAATTAAGAAGAAAAGTTTTAAACCAAGTATCAACAACAGCTTTATTCAGAAATTTCTGTGAGAGATTGGACTAGATCACCTCCTGAGGCCTCTTTCCAACTAGCAATTCTGCAGTTCTAGAAAATACTTGCCAATGAAACATCAGAGAGAGGAATAATTTCCTGGATTTGGAAGCAAAAACAGGAAAATGCCCTACAAGTGGTGTTAACTGCTTGTAAAAAACACAGAATCATTTCGATTGGAAAAGACTACTGATATCACTGAGTTAACCTAGGATGATTGAACACCACCTTGTCAAGTAGACCATGGCATTGAGTGTCATTTCTTGAACAGTTTCAGGGATGGTGACTCTACCACTTCCCTGGGCAGTCCATTCCAGTGTTTAACAACACTTTCCATTAAGAAATGCCTTCCAATGTCCATTCTGAACTTCCCCTAGCACAGCTTGAGGCCATTTCCTATCATCCCGTTGCTTGTTACCTGGGAGAAGAGGCCAATCCCCAGCTGGCCACAACCTCCTTTCAGGTATGTGTAGAGAGTGATCAGGTCAGCCCTTTTCTCCAGACTAAAAACCTCCATCTCCCTCAGCCACATTTCACAGGACTTGTGCTCCAGACCCTTTCCCAGCTCCACTGCCCTTCTCTGGACTTGCTCCAGCACCTCAGTGTCTCTTCTGCAGTGAGGGGCTCAAAACTGGACATGGGATTTGAGGTCTGGCCTCAGTTGTGCTGAGCAAAGAGGAACAATCACTGCCCCGGTCCTGCTGGCCACATTATTACTGATGCATTCAGGATGTCCTTGGCCTTCTTGGCCACCTGGGCACACACTGACCCATGTTCAGCTGCTGTGGATCAGCACCCCCAGGGCATTTTCCTCCCAGCAACTTTCTAGCCACTCTGTCCCAGCCTGGGGCACTGCCTGGGGTTGTTGTGACCCAGGGACAGGAGCCCACACTTGGCCTGGTTGAACCTCACAATTGGCCCAGGCCCATGGATCCAGCCTGTGCAGATCCCTCTGCAGAGCCTCCCTGCCCTCCAGCAGATCAACACTCACACCCAGCTTGGTGCCATCTGCAAACTGGCTGAGGGTGCTCTCAATTCCCTCATCCAGATCATCAATAAAGATATTAAACAGGACTGACCCTGATACTGAGCCCTTGGGGACATCTCTAGTGACTGGATATAGCATGAAGGACATGAATTATTCTAGAAAACTGAGGCATGTGACCAAGAGAGTCAGAGAACGGTTTGGGTTGGAAGGGACCTTAAAAATCATCTTATTCTAACCTGCCTGCCATGGGCAGGGACACCTTCAAATACATCACACTGCTCAGGACCATATGCAGCCCAGCCTCGAACTCTTCCAAGAATGGGGCATCAAATTCCTTGAGCTACCTGTTCCAGTGCCTCACAAGCAGCAGAGTTTAAAAAAAAACCAAAGCTGCCATTTCTCCAACCTAAATATTAGGTAATTTTCACAGGCAGTTACTCTGTATTTGTATTCGTAACGTTCTCAGGGACATCTTGATCAAGATGGAGAAGGAAAATAGTAATCCACTAGAACTCCAGAGAGAGAGGAAGAGTTTTTTCCCTTTAGAACCAGGCAGTAGGTGGGAGTCAAAATATTCTTAGCAAGGAGTGTATCATTGATCAAAGTGCCAGCATTTACTTGCAAGTTTCTGGTACTCAGCAGTGTCTGGACTGGTGTTCTCCAGCAGGTCTCTGAAGAAATGCTTGTACCTGAGGTGGAGAGAGCAGGTTTAATTCACAACAAGATACCAGGAACAGCAGCAGCACCTCCTGTTAATTACAGCACAGTGAACAACATTCAGCCAGGAGACAGAGTAAGCCTAACCAAGCAGTTTTGGTCACACTTCATTCATTCATTTTATCATCAAATGTCTTAACTAAAATAACTCAAGTATTTTGTGCATCTGCAAATCTTTGGCTTTTCCTAGGGATCCAATAGAAGCAGACTCACAAATCACTTAAGATCACGAGGCTGTCTCAGAATTCACATGTTTTGTTATTGCCTTCAATAAGCAACAAATTTCTCTTTGAACTATTTTAATAGCATATGAACGGTGGTATTCATACCATGTTTCCTGCCCACACAAATAAAGGTATTTCTATAAGAACTAGAACCCGCCTTTTTCGTTCTTCCTTTCCAGTCTTTACTGGAGAGGATAAGATCTCTGCAAATGCTTTCTCCCAATAAAGTCAAACAGAAGGAACTTAACAGATTCACAAACTGGCAGAACTCATATAACCTAGTGCATATGTTAACAGAGTTTTAAAGAAATTTGAACATGATAGAACTGATTAATGAAAAAAAATAGACTTTCTATCAAAAAGCTCACATTTTTCCAAATAGTTGGACAGCAACAAATATACTGCTGTTTTGCAAATTTAAAAGAATTATCTAAAGATTTACAGTAAAAACCCACCAATCAGCTTAATGTTTACTTCTGCCAAGCTAATTAAAAACATTGCATAAAGTTACATGAAAGACTGTGGTATGATCTCTCCAAGTTATTTTCAAAGAAAAGAGGTGCTCAATCTCTCAGATTTGCTTTAGTGTAGATAAGATCATGGTTGAAAAACAGCTACTGCATCTATAGTAGCAGAATCTAGGTTCCCAGAAAACCATCTTTATTACCCATACATCCTCTCCAAGAAAGGGCTGCCCATGAGTGCATGCAGCACTCTCCTCAGGTAGTCAGTTTGCCTCTTCAAAGGGGAGATGATCATAGAATATCCTGAGCTGGAAGGCATCCACAAGGATCATCAAGTCCAATTCATGCCTCTGCATTTTTAAGAAAACCCTAAAAATCACATGTGTCCAATGATGTTGTCTAAACATTTCTTGAAGACTGGAAGGCTTGGTGCCTCAAGAGGGAGATGCAGCGATCCTGAGTGGATCTGTCCAGGCTCAGACAAATGTGATAGGCATCAAATCTGAGGAAAGCATACAGCCCTGATAACCAGAGAGGAAAGAGAAGCTCTCCTTCATTAATCTAATTTCTTTCCAAAAAGAGCCATCTACAATAGTCACAATGCCAGGTCAGCAATCTGCATAAAAATGGAGCAAAAGCATCGCTGGCAGAGACCACCGCTTCTGCAGCATTTCAGTCAGCTCGCTTTCATTCAGAGCCAAACTTCAGTTGCTTACTGAGACAGCAGAAAGCCTCCAATTCTACTCAAGAGCTAGAGGAAGGAACCAGGGCTAAACACAACCACCTTCCTTCATCATCTCCCATCCATGTACACTGCTTCCACTTTACAAGGCACATCCTTAGGTCTGTTTCATTGCTGTCTCTATGCTCTGATTTTGAGACACAATAGGCAACTCTCCCTTTCATAGCAACGAAGATAGTGATACATTCCTTCTTCCCTTCTTATGCTAATCCCTTGAAGACTCATAATTGCTTACTTACTGGTGCAACCTCTGCAGGGGCAAAGGAAGCAGATCCTCTAGCTCCCTCCCTTGAAACTGAGGTCGAGTCTCCTGGAGTTTCTTAAACCGTCGGAATGACTTATTTTTCCTCACTTCCTCCTGTGTGCAGCAAAAAAGGGATATAGCTTTGAGACTACAGAAAGAACTATGTGCCTAGTCTGTACCTTCAGCTTAGAGTTTAGGACTCCAGTCCCATAAGCATCAACTTCTTTTGTGGCTATGGGCAAGCCATTCCCTTTTTCCTGATCATTCATTTCAGTGGGTAATGGAAGTGATATCTCCCCTCCATACAGGAAATTAAAGAAAAAGAGAAGATTGACCCAGTTAGGAAAACAAGGAGTGCACTTGTGGCTTTTTGCCATGCCTTTCAAAAAAAAGCAATGCAGATCTGCATTTCCGTCACCTTAAGACGCGTATCCAAAATGGCTTTTTCTCTTGAAAAATCAAAAGCATGAATACAAGCATGCAAATTCAAGAGAAGAGAGACATCCCAGTACGTTCTGCATCTGGGAACAAGCACTGACAAAACTGGGAGTTGAGTGGTTTAAATTCCAGATACAGCTGTCAGGACTTCAGAATAAATATATATTCTGCAGAAATTTCTTGAAAACAGGTTGTATTTGAAGACATAAGTGGGAAGGAAAAAATGGTCTTCAACTGTGAAGGAAAAGGAAATTCCACTATTAGGATACAGTTGGTGGTAGTGGGAAAGACTAGGAGACCTGACAATTCCTAGAAAGAGATCACTGTATCATAGTGAAAGCCTGGAAACTCTCTAGACTTGCCAGTTAGGAAGGAGTGGGAGTAAATACAGAACACTGTTTGAGAAAGCAGTGCTCACCATATGCACATACATACACAAACATCTGAAAAGGCATCAGAAATTTGAAGCTCTAAATAAGTAGAGAAATTTTCACCACTTTATTGTGGAAGAAAGCCTGAATTTCATCAGTCCAGAAAAAGTAAGAACACTGATCTTTCCAGAAAGAGAAGACTAATGGGAGGATGTGGCAGTTTCACGGAATGGAAAAAGAGAAACCGTATGAAGACTAAAGTACGTATTTACCTTCAAGGTTTTATTTGCCTGCTCCAAATTCTCAGCATAGTGGCCATAAAGATCCAGACTCTGACAAAAATTTTCCAGTCCTGGTCCCAGATTCCCTTCCTCCAGGTGAAGTGACAGAACACTGTGCACAAGGAACAAAGATAGTTTGTGAGGGATACATTACTGATGGCATTTTCACAGCTCCTTCTGATTCCATCCTTTGCTGACCTGCCTTTACCATTCTCCACCTCATATCCAGTTTCTATACCAAATTTGTGCTTAGAGGTCAGAGAGTAAGCCACAGAACATCGCGTGGAACAGACTCACTGAGCTTAAACCACTGTCCAGTAACTGGGTACTCAGATATGTGATACAGATCAGGAGTTTCCTGGGGACACCTCTAAGTGCCACCAAGGCTAGCAGTGCTAGAAGAGAATGCCTGTTTTACAAGGTATTAGCCTTATTTCCCCAAATCTTACTTTCTCATCAACATAGAGTCCTCCCAATATAATTACAGGAATTGCATCCTGTGTCCACTTACTGGCTGGCTGCATATAAGGACTCCAGGGGTCCAAATACAGTTTCCAACACAGCAGGTTTCAGCGTCCCTTTGGCCTTTAAAATTGTCACAAAGTACTAAGCAGGAAAAAAACAAATTAAAACAGGTAGCATTCACAAATCATCATAGAATCACTCAATGGTTTGGATTGAAAAGGATCTTAAAGACCATCTATTTCCAATCTGGACAGAGACACCTTCCAAGCCCCATCCAGCCTGGCCAGTCACTTCCAGGGATGGGGCATCCACAGCTTCTCTGGGCCATCTGTGCCAGTGCCTCACCAGCCTCACAGTAAATAACTTCTCCCTAACATCTAATCTAAACCTACTGTTTTCCAGTTTAAAACCATTCCTCCTTGTCCTATCATTATGTGCCTGTGTAAAAAGTCACTCTCCCTCTTTTTTATAAGCCCCCTTCAAGTACTGGAAGGCTGCAAAGGTTATTAACCTCTGAGGTCACTCAAAGGCCACTTTTGGCCCACAGCAGAAGACAGAAGTTGCAGCCTGAACTCTTTGGCTTGGAAAGATATCAAATATTGTGACTGTCTACCTAAGATATCCACCATCAGATGTAAGCCTTACTTGTAGCTCTGACCATAACTGCAAACACAAGGAATAGTACTACAGCACTGAAAAGAGTCTATTTCAGTATCCTCCAATGCATCCGTTTTTCACCATCTTGTTCATAAACATTTTCTTGTCTGTGTCCCTACAGTTCACACATCTCAGGCATCTTAGGGCGAGCACCCTATTCAATTAAAACTTAAAAGATTTATGTCTGTCTACAGACCAAGGCCAAAAAGCCAAACCCATGAGCTATTGAATATTACAGAGGAGGTAAAAGAAAAACAACAAAAAACCCTTTCAGCCACAGCAGGTGTCCTAGGCATTAGGGATGTACCAGTCTTGCTCTTGACGCTTCCCCATGGCAACACAAATAAGTATCTGCTGAAGACACCCGTATATCAGAAGGGGCAGAAATACTTACTGTGAGCACCAAATCCAGCTGCTCAAGGTATTTGTATTCTGTTTCCAGCAGTTCCTTGGCTGTCCTGCTGCGCTTTCTCTCCCAGCGAGCCCGCTGGTCTTCCACAGTGTTTGCTCCAACCACAAATGACAGGGATGAGGCACTCATGGCAGAATCAGAGTTGATATACAGGGAGGTAAAGGATCCTGGAGAGCCAAGCAAGATGGACACACAACAAAAGAATAACCTGTGTTGCAAGGTAGGATTCTGAGCTAAAAACTCAACACTTTCCTAGGAAATAAGGGCAGTCAGTTGCCAGCAACCATTATTAACAGTTTCCTTCTGCATTCCCTTCTGTGGGCACGGGGGCCCTGCATTCACAGAAACACCATTAGAGAGACCAGGCTGTGAAAGCAATAGTGGTACATGATGATTCATCTGTAAGCAAATCTCAGTGCACAATCCCACATGCAAACCACTGCTTCCTGTGCTTTGCCCTCCCCATTCTTTGTGTGAAATTCTTGCTAAACTCTAGCAAGTTTGTGGGTGGAAGAGGTACTGTGGATAGGAGTAGAAAATAACCATTAGATTTGTCTTTCAGGAGAAATGTAGCAGGACTTCCCCTTACAACATGGAAAGAGAAGAGAGCACTCTCGCTTGTTTTCCCATGGAGGTTACTAAGAAGCCTGTGGTTTGCTTTGTCATTTTCTAACTGTATTTTGTGCTCCTGGAGGTGAGAGAGGCCCAGCAACTGCTGTGAATCACACCGGCTTTGCTCCTGCTCTGCTCTTCTGCTACAGTATCATGATTTTGTTGCACAGAAAAATATTGTTTATCACACTCAGAGAAAGAGACATGTTTTAGCAGAACACCAGTTAGATATTGTTCTTTTGATGAAAAGGCAGTGCAGGCAGTTGCACACTTGCCCCAGCATCAAGTGTGCAATTACGCTGGAAGCGGAGTTGCCTCTGAAAAGTTCTGTTTCCCACATGGACAAGGTACACTAAAACAGAAAGATGTGTCATCATAGAGAAGGAGATTTTTCAAACACCTTCTTCCAGAGACATTTCAGATATCTAAATCAATGTCTGAAACAAAAGTTTCACATCAAATGAGTACCAGGACTCATTTAATGAGTTGCCAAAAGTCCAGAGAGCTGAGGGACATGTGCAGTGTTTTATAGTAGCAGCAGCTTCTCCAGAGCTTGCCCTCATATTCACTTACAGCACAACCACAAGCCTAGCCAAGACCACGTCTTGGTCAAACAGGGCAGACCTGGCATGGATGGAGAGGCAGCACTGCAGGGAACACCACCTTAAGCTTAGCATTAGTCCTTCCCCAGAAGTGTTCAAGGCCAGGCTGGATGGCCCTGTCTGTGGAAGGTGTCCTTGGGCTCTGCAAGGCCGTTGGAAGGAGAAGGTCTTTAAGGTTCCTTCCAACCCAAACCATCCCATGACTATATTCAAGTGCAGTTGCAAAGTACTCACCAGTAATGGACTAAAACGCTGCCATTAGCAGAGCACCTCTAGCCCGGGTAGACTGCAGTCAAGGCTTTCATTTTGCAGACTAATTTCTTTTAACACATAATAATTAAAACAAACAAGTTATACCAAGTTTGACCATCTACTGCTCACATAAAGAAGTTCTAACACTCCTGTTATTGCACAATATATTCTGTGTAAGGTCTGCAGGGTGAGAGCTGTCTGCAGCCTGTGGGTACACTAGAAAACATTTCACCTACTACTGACAGAACTGCTCTACCTTGCTTCTCCCCAGCTCATGTTCAAAAATCACTGAACACCCTCTATTACTGTTAACTACCTTATAATGCACCATGAGCAGCATCCCCTTCACCCTTTCTAAACTTTTGAGTACCCTCAAAAAATCTCGTTATTGCACAGCCTCTCTTGGTGTCTCAGGAGTGTAAACACATGGTGAGTCAGCTCCAAGGGCCACATGGCCGCACATTCCACACTTTCAGGTAAGAGAAAGGGGAGGGGAAAGGGAGAAACTCTGGAGCCCACAGCCAGTCCTCAGCCACCCTGAGGAGTAAAGGAGTAAATATTGCAGGAGTTAATACTGGAAGTAAAATATGCACCTAGCCTTCCTTCAATTAACCTGTGCTGCAGGGTACTAAAAGTGTATTTTGGATCAGTCAAAACCAAGGGTATTATATTTTTCCAGCAGATGAGAAAAGATCCGTTAAAAGTCTTGTGAGATTGAACAGAAAGCTTTTCTGGACCAAAACTGAAGCATTTTACTCATTATCAGGGTTCTGTTTTGTTGTTGTTTTTTTTTTTTT
>VXBC01005902.1:0-45343 GCA_013399945.1 Ploceus nigricollis | reverse complement strand
CGAGGGTCCCGGGGCCGGCGAGGGGCCGGGGGCGGCCCCCGAGCTCTCGCTGGGATCTCCCTGCCCAAGGTTCAGGTGAAGCTCTTCTCCGGTTCTGTTGGTGAGTCAAAATCCATCTGTGCTGGCAACACGTCCTTCATCCCCACCACTTTCGAGAGAGATTAGCGGGCACATCCTGAGAACCTGTGGGCAGGCAAAACTAGCTTTCCTGGAGCAGCTCGGCCAGCAATCTTTACAACACTAAAGATGCCAGGTTCACTCCTGGTGTGGAACCAGCCACTGGAATCCAGCTCTGGGAAAAGCTCTTGGGTGCTCTGCTCTGGTAACAACAACTGCTATGGTAAAAGCTGTAGTAAAAGTTGGAAGGATGATAATGGAAGGAACTCGTTTTCACAAAGTGGAGCTTCCCAAGTGTAACCGAAGAGCAGGAAGTATTAAAACATGCTTTTCTGCTTTAAGACCTTTGGGAATCTGGTCGGGGAGGATCTTAAAGTCGTGGGCAGTTCTGTGCTCTAGAAGTCAGGGAAAAGTAGTTCTTTTAACCAAAGAGCCTACCAGTATCACGAACATTTTACTCCATTTTGTCACTCTTGTTCTGCTGGAACTCTGCAGTGCAGCAGGTAACATCATTTAGCAGAGAAAGCCTTAAACAACATCAACTAGCAGAGAAAGCACTGAACAGCAAGGCAAAAACCTTGAAACATTAACGGCCTCTTTTCTACAGCTGGGTGTTGTAGAGAACAGTTTAAATGTCGTCTCAGTTAAAATGCTATTGCCAACTTGTTTGATTTAATGCTCCTTTGTATTTGCCTTCTGATCATTTTATCAGTACTTTTGGTCTACATGGTGTGGAAGTCACCTGCTGAATCACTGCTGAGTGTTTTGGTGGGACTGAGAGCTGACTGAGGGGTACTTGAGCCTCACTCATTTCTGTAGCCTTCAGGCCGTTGGTGCCTGTGCTTACATGAAGTGCTCTCATGTAAGTGCACTCAAGGAAGTGGTGGCCATGGGGTCAGCAGGTGCAAGAGGCACTGCTGGTGGGGCTTTGGGGGATAGAGAACAGTCATTGTATTTGTCTTGGGAGGTGGAAGACATGAAAGAATAACCCGTGAGTATTTGTGAAGTGGTCAGTGGTCTGGTTGTTTTCTGCCAGCAGTTCAGAGATGAGTCTGATATACTCCTGTCTTTTTACCTGGTCTGTGTGTTACTGTCACAGGAAGTTCATGGTTTTCATCTCTATGGGTGGTGAAACAGTAATTAACGAGTTTTCCTACATGAGCACAGTTGGGGTGAACAGGGAAGACAAGGTCACTCATGTTAGACCACAGTTCACCACAGCAGCACAGGGACACACCAGGATCTGCTGTCCCTGGTGATCTCCTGGTGTCTCCAGCTGAGTCTGGGAGGTCTGGATCACATTCTTCAGAGGTGATGTTGGATGAAGCAGCTGCTACCAGATCATAAGTGTTCATTGCTACCAAATTTTCTTCAGCCACAAATTCTACTGGTTCCTCTTGCCTTCCCAGTCGCAAAGGACATTAGTCATAGCCTGCATGTGCTGCAGTACAGCACTTGGGTCACCTGAAGATGACGTAGCATTTCTTCAGAGCTGGGGGCAGTTACACACCTGCTGTGATTGCAGAGCCTTGTGAAGGTGTTGTGCTTGTTGGAGGGTCCAAGGTCAAGCTTGAACCATGGAAGTGCTGTTGGATATTTTTTTTTGGTGGAGGAGGAAAGTTACTGAAAAATAAAAATAAACCTGACATACTGAGCAGGGGCACTGGATGGCATGTTCTCAATCAGCAAAATGGTCCTATTTTGTTTGTATGTATTTGGATGGTGCTGGTCTGACCTGTGCTTGAGATCAGGGAACTGCTGTAGTACTTGAGGTTTTTAGCCACGTATGACACATACTTGATACCAAGTACAGAGCCTCTGGCAGCTACAAAGCAGTAAAGCCACAGCACACGCTCAAAGGTCGGCTCAAAGGAAATGAGGACCTGCCCTCAAGTATACCTCCAGCATTTCCTGCATTTTTTTTTTTTTTCCATGCACATGCTGAAGTTCTCAGCTGGTGTCATGTTGTCAGTTAAGGACATGTTGTCTCACTGATTGTACATTCCCTCTCCCAGGACAGGGGAGATTGCACTTTCCAAGAGCTGGTTGTTTGACTTGGAGGCGGAGGCACCGTGGATGTGTGACAGCACAGTGACGTGCACTGCTAGCACTGTGGGAGTGTGGGCAGCTCTGCACCTGCATTCCCAGCTGTCTGGCACATGGATGTGTGGAACACCTGAGATCTGAGAGTGCCACAGCATCCTGTGATCAGTATCCAGGTGTGGATGTGATGTAGACAGGGCAAATCTCTCTGGAGAAAGAGGAAGTTGTTGCCTTCAGCATATGCAAGGGAGTTGATGTACCAGATGGCTTTTGAAGCAGAGCAAATAGTCTGATACATCCCATCCAGAAGTGACAGCATGGGGTATGTCTATACTCCCTTGCAGAGGGGGAAAATTTCCCTGATGAAGCATCAGAACCTCATGGTTCATGTGTAAAGCTGTGGCATGTGAGTTTTTACTCACACGGGTGATTTTGTGAAAAAATTGTGAAACTCTTGCAGAGCACTCTCAAGTGATGGAGCACTTGAGCCATAAGGGGCAGAACAACTATACTTACGTGGCTGATGGAATTTCTTTTGCTTTTTCTTGGCAGTGGAGAGAGTGGTGCTGGGAAAACAGAGAGTACAAAGTTGTTGTTGCAGCACATAATGAACCTATGCAAAGGCAACTCACAGCTGGAGCAGCAGATACTCCAGGTAGGTCATTGCAAGATGGTGCTTGAAGGTGCAAAAGCAACACTGCTGCAAGACAACTTGCATTAGGCTTAGGAAGCCTGCTGGTGAATCACCACTGGAAATCAGGCAGCCACACATAAGACACATAAGAAAATAGTGGATAAGAATGGTGAGATAGCTGGGCACAAATTAGAAGGGTTAGTAGGTCGGTAATTCTGTTTGCTGGAGATGATTCTTAAATTAGAAGAAACTATTGCAATCATTTATCATGTTCTCTTTTACAAGAGATTGGTGGCATTTTTCTAAATAATTTCCTTTTTGAAGTAGAACAAGGACTTTCATTAGAAAAATGAGACCTTGATTTAATGTTACAGAGGGATGAAGAATTCACACACCCTTTAGTAACCCATCCTTGGCTATTTATACTGTCAGGCACATACCTGCTAGCTGGCTAACTGCCATCCTTCCTCTTTTCATATATCTTTGCTAGCTCATTTTGAAACATATTTGACTCGTTGGTCTGAAATACTTCCACTTGAATTTCTCCCCAGGGAGTTGTGAGGTTTTTTAAAACAAATCATACTTTAAACCTTCCATGTGATAGGCTAACAAGAGTGAGTTCTTGGACTACTTAATTTTAAAGTCTTTCTTCTCAGATTTTCTGTAGAAACATAGAGATCTTTCTCTGTGTGGTAGGTTAACTTCAACCAGTGCCGACCAAGCCACTCTGTCACTCCCCCTCCTTAAGTAGACAAGGGTAGAAAAACATAACAAAAACTCACTGGTTGAGATAAGGACTGTGAGATCACTCAGCAACTACCATCACAGACAAAAGAGGCTCATCTTAGGGAAAATTAATTTAATTTCTTGCCAGTTAATGTCAGAGTAGGATGATGAAAATGAGAACAAATCTTGAAACACTTTCCCCAACTCCTCCCTTCTCCCCAGGTTCAACTTGACTCTCATTTTCTCTACCTTCTTCCCTCCAGCAGCACAGGCAGATAGGGGATGGGTGTTGAGGTCAGTTCATCGCATTTTATCTGTGCTACTGTCTTCTTCCTCGTGTNGGCTCCTGGAGCAGCTCCTGCTCCTCCTCATTCACTGACCCTGTGTCTGCAGAGCTGTTCCTCTCACACATTCTCACTCCTCTCTCCCTTCTGTGGGTGTGCAGCAATTTTTATCCAAGAGGCACTGCCACTGTCAGTGGCGGTCTCAGCCTTGGCCAGTGGCAGGTCTGTATGGCTCTCTTGGCTGGTAATGGCTCTGTTGTACATGCGGAAAGTATCTGGTATCTCCTCACAGAAAACAGCTTTAGCTCCTCCTGCAACCAATATACTGACCCATAAACCCAATGCCCTGTGCTGTGCTTTGGGCTCTGGAATGGTGTATTAATTCAGTGTGGTGTCATCCATGGTGGATCCAAGGTGAATGCCTGTGCTGGGTTGTGGAAATGTGGCATTGATACACCTGCTGTCTCTGCTTAGAGCTGGCTTGGGCCACACTGCCGGGCTGCTTCTGACCTGAGCAGGTTCCACAGGCAGGAGAGCTGTGTTTGCTCAGCGGAGTGCCTAGAGCTAGCTTGCAATTTCTTCACTGGAAATAACTCACTTCAGCCCAGATAAGCTGCCCTTGGAAGGCCTAAAAGTGATGGTGAAGAAATAATATGCATCTTATTTGGTTCCTGTAGTTATATCCAAGGACTAAGTTAGTCCTTTGAGGGATTAGCATCGTACCTTAAAGCTGTGTTCATCAGGCTGCTGAGCATCTAATCTGAGGCATTGTTCTTGCAGTTGACAGGCATTCTTTACTCAAATACAGGAAAACTCTCTTTTTGCCACCTTTGCATCCAGCTTAGCAAGTTGGTCTGATTGTTCTGTTAATTTCTTTATAATACACTGTCCTTATGCCTACAAATTTCAGTAGCTAAGCTGTCATACTTATATTAACTGAGTACCTTGGTGACTTTGTTTATTGTTGTTGTATCACATTCAAATTATCTAGTGACAGCAGATTCTGTGTGGAAATAGGTTGTACCAACTTTATCTTCTAACAAATGACTCAATGATCTTACTGAGATCCCATCAGTTCAATTGTACTGATCATTGTTAATCTCATGCTGCTTAGTCTTTGTGTGTGTGATATTTGCCTCTTTGAATTTCTTTATCCAGGCAGAGATAAAATAGGTGTTCATCCATATTCATGGAGTGGTTCCTTTTCCAGCTGAACTCTGAGTAGGCAATGGTAATGGTAAATTTTTCCACGTAAGTTAGATTGGATCGCTTAATCTGAAGAGTGGTTGTTCTGCTTCTTCACTTGTTTTAGGTGAATCCGTTGCTTGAAGCTTTTGGCAATGCCCAGACAGTGATGAATGACAACAGCAGCCGCTTTGGAAAATACATACAGCTGCGTTTCCAGAAAAATACAGGTAAAGTCAAGGGCAATTACTAGCCTGGAGAGTGGTTAGGAACTGGAGGGAGCGGACTGAGTAGACAAAACTTGTGGAGGGTAAAATTTTGGCATGTGCCTCCCTGTGGGAAGGGTGTGCAATTAAGTAAAATCTCACAGCAACCACTGTTGGATAGGACCCGGACAGGATTAGGCCTGGATTTGGACAGAGTGGAGTATAGCAAGGATATGGGGTTGAGAGTGCAGGATAAGTATCGGTAATACTCTGTCATGCCAAAAGCCTTTGTTTCTGCTGAAAGACGTGAACAGAAATCTCTTAAGACCACAGGAAGCATGGAGAAGCCCATTTCCAGTGTACTGGGCAGCCTAGAGGGCCTGCGCACAAGAAAGTTAATTTAGACAATTCTGTGCTCCTGTCACCAAAGAAGAGATGTGGGACATCCCAGGCAGCTTCATGTCCCCCAGAGTGAAGTTCCTCATGCTGTCACCTTTTTGTGTGCAGTGCAAGGTGCAAAGCTGAGTGAGTACCTGTTAGAGAAGTCACGGGTGGTACAACAAGATGCTGGGGAGAGGAATTTCCACATCTTCTACTACATGTTTGCTGGACTGTCTTCAGAGCAGAAGGAGATGTATGGGTTATTGGATCCTTCACTCTACAGGTGTGTCAAAGGCATACCCTAGTTTAGTCTTTGGGATGGGTGGTGAAGGGGAAAACAGCATAATGGAGTTTCTTCCCCTGCCCTGGGGTTTTATCTGTGGGTGAGTGGAAGCTGGAGTGGGATCTGAATGGAGCTACGTGAAGAGATACAGACTGTCATGGAAGCTGGGAGGTCAGGGGTCTCTGCTGCACTACCTTGGAAAAGTTTCTTTCCCCTTCTGGTGATCTGCTTTGTTCCCATCGGGGACAACTGAGTTACAGTGCCAATTATGTGACAGTTTTTATGGGATATGCACTTTCTCAGGTACATAAGTGGACGATTTGGTACACAGGAAGTCACTGAACGCTGGAAGCACAAATACCAAGAGGTTTGCAATGCCCTTGACATGGTGGGCTTCCAAGAACAGGTTAGTCCTGGGGCTGGTTCATTTCTATCTGTTCTTCCTGCAGGCACGGGGTTTCTTTCTAGCTCCTCTCTTGAAGCTCAGACCTATTTCTTTCTCTAGGTTTTCCATGTTACTTTCTGAGTCTGCCAGATTTGGTGGAGAGCTTTTTCCCACAGGTTGCCTGTGCCTCTTCCCTTAACCTCTCCAACGTCTGGGTCGTCTGTGTTGTACATGCTACGTGCTTGTAGACTTTTCAGTCACCTTTCTTCTGTGTTTTAGGAGCAAGTGGATATGCAGGCTATCTTGGCTGGTGTGTTGTCTCTGGGCAATGTGACCTTTGAGCCTGAGGAGAGCAATGGGTCTGCGAAGGTCAGTGAAGCCTCCCGAGGATGGCTGAAGGCTGCAGCGGTGAGTCACAAGGAATGTTGCCGAAACCTTATGGGTATTAAGCTCTTCCCCACTGGCTGTGTGACTGCAGGAGCTGTTCCTGCCAGAGGATGTTTCTGCCTCAGAAATGTGAAGGTTTCTAAAGAACAAGGGTTTTTTTTGGAAATGTACAGTTTGACCCCATGACAGCATTTGTGATCACTGCTATTCATACCCAGAGAGATGCGTCTCAGCTTCTGTTTCTTGTGTGTCTAGAACCAGTGTCTTGCAAAGTCAGCATATACCTTGCTGACTTCATAAAACACAAGCTTTTTAAAACTAAATGTTTTATGTTAATGAGTTTGATGATGCCTTGGAGAAATTCAGATGGGCAATATCTGCACCTTAGTTCTGTGTTTTCATCGAATTTTGTCCAAGGATACCACCCTAAGTGCTGTCATTTTTTGTTGATTATCTTGAATTAAGCTTTCTATTATTTTGTGTTAAATTATCACAGATTAAGAACTATATCTTTCCCAGGACCATTCCATTTTTGTTATATGAGATGGAGAAGTTATCCTGCTTTGTTAACAGCACAGGACAGAAAAAGTAACATACTTCTCCCCTTTCTATTTCTGTTCATTTTGACCTGTTTGAAATCCCAGCACCCTTGCTCTTCAGTTTCACTCCCATCTCTTTGCTTGTTTCACTCCTACACCATACCTGAAACAACCACCTATGTCTGTTCAGCAGCCAACTTCTTTTTATCTTATTTCTGAAAGCCTGCTCCTCATTTCTTGCCCACAGGAGGGGAATTCCTGTTAAATCCCTGAGGGGATCTGTGTGTCTGAGTTTGCTTTGTTTGGGTTCCTGTGACTCTGAAGCTCAGATGCTTCAGCACCTGCACAGTCACCTCCGTGTGGTGCTGTTCAATAAGTCATTAAACTGCTCAGCAGCGACTGGCGTGGCTCCCAAAGAAGGTGAAAGGTGACAGCCCTGGAAGAGCAAAACAAAAAGTGTTTGAGAGCCTGTGTGTGAGGCTGGTCGCTGCGGGGGTGGAGTGGATCAGAGCCCACATCTGACTCTGGTGCCAGCAGTAGCACTTGCCTTACAGTGGGGCTCAAAGGCCTGAGCCTGAATCATGACCCCATTACACACAGACAGACACAATTCCCACAAGCAAAGTAAGGGTTTACAACTGACTGTCCTCGTCTCTTTCCTGTTTCCCAGGGTCAGTTTGGAGTCCAGGAAGATGAGCTGTTAAAATGCCTGATTTGTACAACATCAGTGGCCCGAGGCGAGCAGATCCAGCGTTTTCACACCCAGCAGCAGGCAGAAGGTAGGAACACAATGAATTGCAGATGTGCTGGCTAGAAAGACTGGGTTTTGATGGAAGGGTATCCCCACACATGTGCAGCTTGTTGGGAACAAAGATGTCCTTCTCTGCCCCTTCATTCCTCTCACACAAAGAGAAGTATGTCAGTGTTTATCTGTTTAGTCGCTTACTGACATGGAGGGCCATGAATGCTGCTTTTGTTTGGTCTCCAGGAGACTGCAGAGATTAAATGAGAAACCAAGGAATTAGCTTTGCTTTCTGCTTCAGTCCAGCTCAGAAAGAAGCTCTGGGTATTTGTGCAAAAGAGGGGAAGGCTCCTGTTGCAGAGTGCTGACAGTGTGCAGAGCTCTAGATAATAGATGGAGAAACAGCCACGAGGGCAATGAGATGTCACAGTGTCAGGAATGGAGTGAAAAGAGTAAAATAGCAAGCACAAGGTGTTATTTTCCCTTTCAATAAAACAAGAAAATAATCTAAAATAATCTGTACCGAAAGGTTCGTTTAAATTATAGTACTTTAAAAGATAATTAAAAAGAGACGTTATTGCTTCAAATAAGTGAAAGAAGAAAATGAAATGGGATTAGCTAGTTCTGTTTTACAAATTTCTCTAGACAATCAAATATACATCTCTAATCATAAGTCATGTTAATTTGGTCTCCTCCTTAGAATGTCAGCAAGCTTTCCATCAATTGTGTCCTTTACTTGCCTACAGCATTTAAACACTTAGCAACTATGAGCTAGGAGGAAGAGAACCATCCAATTTTCCAAGTAAAATTTGGAGCTTCTCCCTTGGTTTAGTGGTGGGGGGATGCATACTTAGTGTATCTTCCGAGGGGAAACAAGTCTCTGGATATTCTGAAAAGTGGCATGACTCAAAAGTGCCCTGGTATAGCCTGGCTGATCTTGTAGAAAGATTGTGATGATTTTTAAATTAAAGAGCTGTTTTTACAGCTCCCACTTGCAAAGGATGGGGACAATCCAATGTTTATCTGGTCTTTAAAGTGGCTTCATATAGACATTGTTGCTAGAGGTGGATGTATTGAGCCAGCTTGTGTGCCGTCTCCCCCGCTCTCCTGCGAAGCCCATCAGTGAGCTGCTGTTGTTCCCTCTGTGCAGATGCTCGGGACTCCATTGCAAAGGTGGCCTATGGCCGAGTGTTTGGCTGGATTGTTTGCAAGATCAACGAGCTGCTGGCTGAGAACGTGGATCCTGAGGTAGAACTGGGAGAAATAGGTGAGTTCTGCTTGCCTTGCTCCTGTTCTGTTCTCAGATGTGCATCCCTCGGCCACAACGAAGGACAGGGCACAGCATGAGGTTTCACCTTGCATGAAACCTCAGAGCTTGCCTTTTTCAAAGCTTGCGTGCTGGGATGCATTATCAAAACAGTGATCCTGCTAGAGATAAGAGTCAGCAGCATGAAGTCTGTAGGGCTTTGTTCAGCTCTGAGCGGTCAGTTGATCTGAAGCAACTGTGAGGCTGTAGTTCTGGGGCACTCTGTCTTAGCAGAGAAGCCAAGCTGGAGTGGGTCTTCTCTTAACTAACTCTCCAAGCTGTGGAAGAGCTGCCACTGGTGTCTCTCTTGGATGCATTTTCACAAGACCTGTGTGATAAAAAATTTAGTTGTGTGTTGGTGTACATAGTAATCTGCAGGGATGGCCTCCAGTCTCCACGATGTGCTCTTCTTCCCTTTTTTTAGGCATCTTGGATATTTTTGGGTTTGAAAACTTTGCAGTGAATCGTTTTGAACAGCTTTGCATAAACTTGGCCAATGAGCAGCTGCAGCATTTCTTCAACCATGTAAGTCTGCTGAGGGTGACCTCACCTTGTGTTGCAGAGAAAGCAGAACACTGCTCTACCTGGCACATGCAGGAGAGCTTGGAGAAAAGCATATCTATTGCCTGGAAGGACAGAAATAGTGAATAGTGAAGCAAGACAGAGAGCACCAACCTTCCCTGCTGGGGCAGGGAGGCCACTGGGACAGGAAAGGAAGAGGTAGAAGGATCAAGCAGTGATCAAAGTCGTAGTAGCAGGGACACTTACACTCTGACAAGTGTTCCTACTTTATGCACCAGTACCAGTGAGTGCCAGGGTTACAGAGAACCATGGAGAGCAGCAGCTACCTCTTGGACCTCTCATGCTGTGGCTGAAAGTGCCACACCCTCATCTTCTTGTTCAGGGCAGGAAGGAAGATGTTCAGGGTTTGTGTAGCCAAGTCTGCTGGGTGCTTCAACCTCTTTTTTCTTTATTTCAGCACATTTTCCAGCTGGAGCAGGCTGCCTATAAGGAAGAAGGGCTGCCTTGGGAGACCATCACATTCAACAATAATGAACCTATTCTGGTGAGTGAGAGGACTGACAGAATATAATTGCTCCGTCCAGCCGAGAGAAACGTCTTGTTCTTCCTACTATGTGGAGGAGATGCACCTGGGAGGAGCCTCTGCAAAGGTTAGTGAGGGTGAGAGGGGATGTCCTGCACTGCTTTACATATGTGCCATGTATCTTCTTTCCTGTAGAATCTGCTCCTGGCCAAGCCAATTGGGCTGCTGTCTCTTCTGGATGAGCAGAGTGCATTCCCTCAGGTATGCATGAGAGAGGCAGCAAAGAAAATAGTCTGGGGGCTAATATATCAATGAATATCTGGGCTACAAAGAAAGCTCTTGGGTTGGAGCACAGGATGAACAGAGATGTCCCCATATGTGTCTTGTGAGACAAGACATCCAGATCAGAGGCAGTCTAGTGGCATTGGCATCCCTGAGAAGAGTCAGAGAGAAGGTACAGCAGAAGATTATTGCACAGCCAAGGATACTTCCAAAACTTTATTTTGAATCTGTGTGTCCTCATCAGGCCTCTCTTGCAGCTTATGAAATCTGCTCTCTTGCAGGCAACTGATAAGACATTTGTGGATAAACTAAACAGCAGCTTTAAGGGGAATTTACACTTCCAGCCAGCCCAAGGCCGTGATTTGGGCTTCAGCATCATTCACTATGCTGGGAAAGTATGTACTGTTTGCAGGAAGAATGCTGAATGTGTATGTTGGAGGGGGTGGGAGTATTGCCTGACAAGTAAGGCTTTGATGTTAAGGAATGTGTGATCTGAGGATGACACTAACAAGACGTGATGTGTTCCAATGGATTGCCTTCTAGAATTCCCTGGGATTTATGAAAAAGAGAAGACCCCTGAGGAAAGTGGGGCTACCTCTCAGAAGTGTAGGTCATTAGAAGAATCTGCTATTCTTCTAATCACCATTCTATTAGGACTCTAGTCCTAGAGTAGTACTTTATAAATTACTGTGTCCACTGTGCAGCACCAAAGGACAGACTAAAGACTTTTCCTTTACCTATTGGGTTCCAGAGCATAGCAGTGACTGTTTTTTTGCAAACGCCTGGGAACACTGTGTAAACAGCAGGGTAATTAATGTTTTGAAAGTGGAGGCGGTTATTTTCACATTCACTGGTATCTAAGCAGCTTGAGATTTCGCGTTACTGCATGTAACTTTACTGCCACCAGTACTGAAAGCATTGGTCCTCATTAAGTTGAATTGATTGGAGATAATTTTTGGAACAGGAGCAGATATGACAATTCAGGTCATTGTAACTTGCAGTTTAGTAATCTAATCTCAGCATTGTTGACTAAATTATTATTTGAGACATTCATTATTACAAAAATTAACATTTAACATGTAAAAGGTGGATTTCTCTGTGTTATGCTGCACTCCCGTGGTTCTGATGCCTCTGGCATGTGCATGGTTTTGTTCCTCAGGGCTGGCATCTGAATGGGGTGCATGTGTGTTTGAAGAATTCATGTGCAAGCCAGAGTACAGTCAGTTTAACACACAGTCAGCCCCCGGCAGGCTGTGGAAGGGGCTTTTACAGCCAGCCTGTGAGCACTGCTGTCCTTAGTGACCTGCTGCCCTTTCCCCAGGTACAATATGCTGTCAGGGGCTTTCTAGAGAAGAACAGAGACACCGTGCCAGCCAATGTCCGTGGGCTCTTCATCAGCAGTGTCACCCCCTTGCTCAGTGTGCTGTTCACAGGCAAGTCCCTCTGCACATCCATCATGAGCCAGGGCCCACCTTGGCAAGAGTCAAGTGTGGGCATAAGGCTCATGTGTTTCACAGCTGGCAGCGCCAGGGTGACTCTGGGAACGCTGCTGCCTGGAGTGGGGCTGCTGGCATGTACAGAGCTGTCAGAGCAACATGTTTATTCCCTGCCGTGGAAAGTGAGGCAGGTTGTATTCCCTTCCAGCGAATTAGCCACCACTCGGATGCCTTCCCATCTTCTCCAAGGCCAGTGCAGGACTATCTCCACTGGTCCTTTCTACACACTCTTGTCTTGTCTAGAAGTGAAGCTGGTCAAGATCATAGATTCTAAAAATGGAGCTTCACAACTTGTTAAGAAAAATTCTCAGGCCATGCATTATTTTTCTACTACCACTATGCTCCCCTTTTCCAGTTATCAATAAGCCTTCAGATTCTCCAAGGCTTCTAATTAAATTAAAAATTTAGAGAAAGGTCAGGTGGATACATCCTTGGAAACTGGCTGGGTGGACACAGTGCTTCTGGTATAGAAATCTTGTAATTTTTTGGTCCCATTCAGTCCATGCCACTTTCCAAGATTTACAAGAAACTGATGAATTTAATTTCTATTCTCCACTGTGTTTTTCAGCTACTGCTTAGTTCTATCTTTCTTCATTACCATTTTTGCACTGTTACTGAAGCTACTTAGGCGAGTCCCAACTCTTTCAATGTTCATAAACATCAGGTATAACGTGTTCTCAGGTTGGTTGTCCAGTCTGGGCAATGGCTTTAGGTGCTGAACAAAGGGTTTGGTCCAGATGACCTCTAGAGGACACTGCTAATCTCATTCTGTGATTTTATGATTCACATGAAGCCATTGCATCAAGGGTACACAAGACTCTTACTAGATCCTTCAGTAAATTAAACTTCCCTGATTTTCTCATCCTGTCACTGAATTAGTTATAAGCTATCTGACTTTAAATAACTTCCTGAGTGCTGTAGGTGAGCTCCCCATTTGTTGCCTGTGCCATTTTTTCTGCACCATTAGATACCCATTGATGATAATTCTATTGAAAGTCATTTAGGTTTATTTAATAACCTGATTGTCATATCTTCTCAGTGGCAGAAATTAGTAATGCCTGCCTTGTGTGCTTCATACAGTAGTTCCACATAGTGAAACCTAACACCCTGTGATTCAGTATTTGTAAGGAGATTTGTGCGTGAGGTGAGGTTTGAATGTTTAGTCCTAGTGGATTGCAAAGGTACAAAATCAACTAATTGTCTCTGTTCTTCCAGCCACTATCTCCAGGACAGGGACCCTGATGCCTCATGTGAAAGCCAAGGTATTGCACTTCAGGTCAACATCACAATCGATAAATATTATCTGGTAATTATTATTTCAGAAACTGTCTGAAAAAGGGCAAGGAGAAGTTGGTTTAAAGTAAGGGCAGACAGCAATCAGCTTGTAACAGTTTCTCCTTTGTTTTTTACCATGTTTTGTGCTTGCTACTCTCATTTATATGTTTAGCTTGTCTTCCCTCCCATTACATCCATTCTCCCTCACTTTTTGCCATCTGCCTTCCAGCAGTGCTCTTTGGCTGTCAATCAAGCACTTCTTTCTGGGGCTGATCCTTTGCTTTGATCTGGTTTCAGGTCATACCAGGAGCAGATGACAAGTTCAACAGCACACGGAAACAGTCTGCTGGAGCTCAGTTCCGGGTACAGTACTGCTGCCCTGAGGTGCTCTGTGAGATGAAAGCAGTGATAATTTTATCACTGCAAATACCACTGCACTGCTTCCAGAGTGCTAAGCATGGTTAAAGCAGACATTATGTAGACAGGGGTTTTCCTAATTGCCAAGCAGTGATCCTGATCACAGTGGGATGGGCCCACTTGTTGCCAGAACCCAGGAAGCTGCTGCAGGGTGAGAAAACAGTTCTTGCTGCAGGATATTGCACATCTGGCACTGCTTTGGCTTGATGGACTGTTGATCTTCCTCTGCCCTTGCCAGCATTCCCTGATGGTGCTCATGGAAAGGATGTATTCTGCCAACCCACACTTTGTGCGCTGCATAAAGCCCAACAGCCAGAAGGAGCCAGGTGTGCTGGACAACCAGGTGGTGCTGCTGCAGGTGAGCAAAAACAGTGTCCTTTACAGGGACTTCTACCTCATCTCAGTGGGTGGGCAGATTCCACCAAAAGGCTGTGAAAGGTGACTCAGTTGAGTCTCCCCTTGCAAGAGAAAGAGTGACCACACTTTATATATGTGTAAAGATTCTGAGTACTTGGTTGTTTTTGTGACACAGACTGCTAGGTCCAGATTTTGCAATCTTAGATCTCTCTCATTTCTTTTTCATGAATGCAATGAGATCTGCTTGTCAGGCGCTAGGCTTCATCTTTGCATCTCCCCCTGGATGGGACTGGTACAGACAGTACTCTGGAAAAATTGCTTCCCAGAGGAGACTGTTCAGCCAGGGCAACTCTGAATAGAAACCAAGATGGGATTGCTTTGATAGGATCTGAAATGCACTGATATGATTGTGGTTGGATATTCTGTCAGGTCTGAGGTATAGATGCCTTAAAGAATACTGAAAATGATTGGAAGAGTTCAGAAAGCTCAGCATCCTCTTTAATGTATGTAAGAAAGGATAGGATTAAGAGGAAGTTCATCCATGCCTCAGAGTACTTCTGTGTCCAGATTTGGAAATATGAAGCTATCCTCTAAGGGACAGAAGCAAAGCAGTACCCATGGCTGGAAGGTGAAGTTATTTCAGTCATTGGTTTTTATGGTTTCCAACTTCTAACCCAGAGTGGTTAATCATCAAAGTTACAGGATGAGGTAAATTCAGTTCTTAACCAAGGAAATGTTTTCAGAAAAATACTTTTTCATTTTGGACTGGAGAAGGTTAGTGCTGAATTAAGTAATTTCTGCCTGCAAAGGAGCAAAATCAATGTCATAATGACCTGTTTCTCTTTGTTTCTCTGATCCTCTTTGTGGTGCTGCTTCAGCTCCGGTACAATGGGCTGCTGGAGACAATCCGTATCCGAAGAGATGGTTTCTCCTGGAGACCCTCGTTTGAAGAATTTGCTGAAAGGTCTTTTAAAACCTCTGAATATTTCTTGTTAGATATTATTTGGGAAATTACCCTGATAACCAGATATGGGCAATGAGTATAGAAGTCTCTTCAAAGTTCATGTGGTCTGAGGTCATGGGGTGATTTGCTGTGGGAGACTGAGTGGGAAAGATAGTGATTTGTTGTTGTTTGCTGTCAGGGTGATAGGGATCAGCTCAGCCCATCAAGGATGTGGCTTTTATGTGTTTGTACTGGTTTGTTTTCCACAGATATGGAATTCTTCTAGTTAAACCTGGTGCTCCCCTCACAAAAGAAAGGTAGGAACACTAACTTTGTTGTGTGCAGTCTGGTTTGTTTTTCATAGGCTTTTACTCTGAGTAGCATAGGAAACCGAGTAAAAGGGACAGAAAAAAAAAGGATGGTATTTTGTGGTGATGGGGAACATGGATCCCAGGCAAGGACATTTGATGTTTAAAGAGCATTTGGTACCATGATGAATTAAATCTTTTTTGAGTTGTTATGTAGCAATTAAATTCAATTGCTGTAAAGTGTTGTTGTGCTGTGAAATGAAAACTGACTCATGTATTTAATTTGGGAGTGACACTAGTGGTCAAGGGTGTCCACTGAACTCAGCACAGCAGACACTCAAGTACTGCTATCAGGGTCCTCTCCACGCTTTTTCCTGATGGCCACATGGGAGAAGAAGGTACAGACAATGCTGAACAGGCAGCCAGCACTGAATGTCTCCCAGGCTAGAGAAGATGTTTCTAAACCAAGAATTTTGTCTCTATACAGGCAAAATATACCATCAGCACTTTTAGAACCTGTTACATCCTTCCAGCTCTGCAGAGGAACAGGATTTTACCCTGCCAGCGTTTTTCTTCCTACATCTAGGGCAGCAGTTCCCCACCTCCTCTTCTCCACTTTCCCAGCCTCTCCTTCCTGCCAGTGTCAACTGTGATTGATAGTGAGAATGAATCATGTAAAGAAGCCAGCTGAGGGGTTTTTTTTTAGTCATTTAAGAAAAGGGTTTGAATGATCTCCTGGAACAATTCTCTGCTGGCTGTAGCTCCTGCCTTCACAGTGCTTCCTTGAACTTCCTGATGCTTCTGAATAGTAAGAATTTCAAACCCGACTGAGGTCACAATAGGATCTCATAGATGGGGGAGAGATATTGTAAACAGGTGATGTGGTGTGTTTGGAGACACAAAAATCATGGGATGCATTTCAGAACAAAAATCCTGTGGATATGGATTGTGGGACTGTGGAAATTGGCCGAGATACAAGGAAAAACACTTCTGCTTTCCTGTGTGAGGTATTAGCAGAAAGTGCTACTATGATTTCACAGCCTGGATTAACAGGAGGGAGAGGAAGCTGTCTGTGTGTTGCAGCTAGAGCTGTTTCAGTTCCAAGTGTCAGGGAATCTTTCCGAGTGACCCAAATTTTATCACTGGAGTCTGCAAAATGAAACTGGAATTGGAAAACAGACTTTCTCCCAGAAGTCTTGCTGTGCTGACCTTGCAACTTGTGTCTTCCAAAGGGCTTGGAAACAGAATGAGGAAAAAGACTTCTGAGAATAAAATAGGCTCTACAGAATTGCCTCCCAGGGAGTTGAAGTAAATCTGCCTCTGTCTACCCCTTTGCGGATGTTCTTCCCAAATGTGATCCTATCTGTACCTCAAGGTGCATTACAGACTGACAGCCGTTTTACTGACTATTGAGAATTGCTGAGGCACTTTATGCCCCTTTATGCAACTAAAAAAATTGTTGTTCGCTTTGGGTGGAAAATTATTTATTTCACTTTTTTCGTCTCTTTCAGCTGCTTGGAGATACTGCAAAGTACAGAGCTGAAAGGCTGGATTTGTGGGTAGGTGTGGATCACTGTTGTTGGGAATGGGAAGCCTAAGATTTTACACGTGTAAGCTGTCACCTGGTTCTCTTCAGGGAGAATTCTGTGGTTGTAGGAATGGGCTCTTCAAAGGATGATGGATAAAAGTTTAGACAGTGTTTCTCACTGCATCTTTCTCTTCCAACTTCACAGAAAGTCTCGACTTTTCTTTAAATATTGGCATCAAGAACAGCTGGCAAAGTATGTCGAGCGACTGGAAAGAGCAGCAGTTATCATACAGAAAGGTGAGCACTGGGACAGGAGCTGATCTCAGACCAGGGGAAGGAAAACCTTTTCTGCAGTCCCTGCTCCACCTTTGCAGAAGATAGAAGGGTAGGGCAGGTGCCATCTCTGTGTCAAGGTCAAAGTCAAAGTGCTTATTGCAAATGCCCATATTCCCAGTGCTCATCCTGAATCAAGGAGAGCGCTCAGTGTCAGCCTTGGAAAGGGAAAATGTGTGCAGGAGAGCTGGGCACACACATGATTTGGCTCTGTCCTGAGGTCTGGCTCACTGTCCTCTGGAGTAAGGATTGTTTGTGAGTTGTGTTGAACTGAGGAGAGGGAAATGAGTGAAGCAGGTCTCGTTGCTGCTTTCAGAGACAGGTGAAAGGGGATGAAGTTTTGGTCTGGTTTTGTTTTTTTCTTTCCTTTCCACAGAGCATCTTCTCTAGCAGCCTGTCTCTTCAGAGTGGCTGTGGGCAGATTGGTACATCCCTTTGCACAGGCTACAAGAGGGCTGTGCAGCCAGGGGGAGGAGGAGGAGGCTGCTGTCACCCTGCTTAGCTCCCCTCTGTTGCACTTCTCTTCTGTATGGGTTCTTGCACTGCTGGAGCATCTGAGCAACTTTCAACTGTGCACCATACAGTGTGACAAACATCAGACGGTCGCAAGCAGTGCACTGTTGTCATCTCTGGGGAAGATGTGTGGGTAGTGGGAAATGAGAGGGTGCAGCTTTCATTTCATGTATTTTAATAACTGGTAGAGTAGGTGGGATTGCACAATGTCTGTAATGCTCCTGGGTGAGCCCTGTGATGGCTGCTTATGGGAAAGGTTTTCCTGTGGGCTGGCATCAAGGAAATCCTATCTCCTTCATGGTGTCTAGAAGGACAGAGAGATGGATGGTTAACAGGCCCTTCTGTGGGGCTTTCTTTTTAGATATTCAATGCCCTGGCATTAGAGATGAGAGCTTAGATCTGTAATTTGATTTCTATAAATCTGTGATCTGGCAGCTTAGAGAGTAGAAGACAGTTCTCACAGGGTTTTGGCTGCCTGCTCACAGTAGAGTTTCCATTGCTCTTTATTAACATGATTCAGGTGTTGAGGGCTTTGTACTGGATGAAGGACTATCACCCAGTGTTCTTCTCCTAGAGAATTACAAAGGCATGAACAGCTTTTATTTTCTAAGCATGGCTTTTTTCTGAACAGTTTTTAGGGGATTCAGATGCAAGAAGAGTTTCCTAAAACTGTTGGCTGAGCTGAGAGCTCAAGCACAGCGGCTACAGGAGGAGGCAGAGAGAGAAAGAATCCAGCAGCTGGCCCTGGCAGCAGAGGCCCAGGGTGAGTTGTTCCCACCCGCACTGAGCCTGTGTGTGTCCACTGGTGTGGTGATCACCTTGAAGTGCTGTAAGCTCCTGCCCTGGGATGGGAATTCCATCAGTGTGGTGGACAGGGAGCTGATGACGTTTCTGCTCTTTGAAAGTGTGACATTGTCTGTGGGGAGTAGAAGCAGCATGATAAAAGTCATTTGCCTGGCTGTGCTGGAAGGAGGGCCAGACTTGTGGTTTTACCACATAATCCATGCAACAGAGCCTATCCCACTCCTAGGCCTGTGGAGAATAGATCTCATGGATATTGGATGCTTGAGTTCACCTACTTATTTCTTCTTGTTTCAGAAAGAAATTCTCTTCCAGTCCCCATGCCACGAAAGAGGCGCCCTCAGTCTAGTCCTCATCCTTCTGATCAGTCACAACAGCCACCAGTGCCACGACCACGCAGCAAACTAACAGAGGTAGCAATACTGGCTCTGCTGGGGGACCCTTAGCCAAGTGTGCTGGTTCCCTGCTCCATCCACCTTCTACATGCACATGTTCTCCTGCATGCAGTCCCAAGAGAATATTGTCATTCTTCTTATGAGAAGCGTGAGTCCTGTCCTACTGTGGTTAGATAAAAAGCATGGTCAGGACCTTTGAGGAACTGAAAGCAGCTTCTAGTAGTTGGTGACTGATCTTCTCTTAAGGGACTCAGGAATGGAGTCACCTGGTGAAGTGATCTCTTCAAATGTCCCATGCCTTTGACTTTGGTTTTGTGCTGACTTTCCCTCTCTCCTTGCTTTCAGTCTACTCCTTTTGATAACTTCTTGAACCCTTCTGTGCCTCCTCCTGTTCTGAGAACTGAGGAACAGACTGGAGAAGAAGCAAAAATGAGAAAACTCAAGAGAGGAGCAACTCTCCGCTGGTTCACAGAAACACAGGCCCAGAAGGTCATGCAGGATGATGGGGCCTTTCCAAGCTGGCTGCATGGGATGATCAGTCGGAGGTGAGTACTCTGAACACAGTGACCACAGGGAAACACCAGGGTGTGTAGGCTGAAAACTGTGTCCTTAGGACTGTGTAGGTTGGATTGGCCAGGAAGGAAGTGGAATGAGAATGGGAGTGACCAGCATAACTTTTCCCTTTTAATCTGTGAGCGTCAAACCCTTAGGGGAAAGCTTGGGAGTCCCTGTCAGAGGTTGTAAATGCTGAAACTTTATGTAGGTCCATGGAGAGACAATGGAAACGCATAGTGCATAAGTCCGCTGGGTCCCTAAATACAGATCCTGTGTAGGGATGGGAGGCTTGTAAAGTAATCAGAGAGGAAATGCATGGACATGCACTTTCCCTGTTCTGGACCATTTGCAGAGACATGAAGATGAACTTTTGGGTTGATACATTATGACTGTTTTTCATATTTCGATATAGGTCAGGAGAAGACCCCAATTTACAGCAGGAGAGTATAGAATTCAGCTTACTTTAATTTTAAAAAGTATTAAGAGGGGCTTTAGTGAGTACTCAATGGCAAAACTCCACCAAAGCCCTCTGATACGGGAAAAGGAAGTTTTTTTGTTAGTACCTCTGTCCATCTAAGGAGGGTGCAGCATAGGTGGCATGTGCTTCTGCTCAGTCTGGGAGAGACATCCACTATGCCCTTCTTTCTTATGGAGTTGTTTGCACAACTTTGTTTAAATGCTTGAGGTTTTTCTACCAGGTCTGCCTCACACTTCATTCTCTTGGCTGAGTCAAGCACTACTTTCTGAGTCAAGCAGTGGCATAATCAGAGAAGTGCCAATGATCAGACAGGAGCAGGATGGCAGTATCGTCTCACCTATGTGCAGATTGATCTGTGGTGCTCCACACTTGTTAACTGCCAATATCCTGTAATTGGCGGGATTTCTTTGTCAATGTTGCTGCCATTTGAACGCCCTCATCATCTTGCTCCAGTTTCTAACTTCTTTTTTCTGTTGAAATTGCAATTCTCCTTCAGTCTTATTAGATCTCTGTTCTTGGATTTTTTCAGGCTGTCAGTGTGAACATTTACTCAGAGACATTACACAGCACATTAGCTCGGTAAAGGACACTACAGTAGCTCACAGGTCCCTGGTGGCTGCATTTCTTTTTAATTTTTTAAAGATTGAGGCTCTAACCTGTAATAATGCTTTTGTCCACAGATGAAAGAATGTAGGAGAGGAATTAGTGTCTGGAAGACAAAACAGTCTAAATTCAAGTATAGACTAGCCATGAGCACTGCACAATGAAGGACATGGCAGATCCTTCCCAAAGGCCCTGATGCTTAAGCAGAGGCTTAAATTTTCACACAGCAGTGTAAGCTCAGCTTCGTGAAATGGAGCAGCCAGAGCAACCCCAAACTGCACTGGTGATTTGCAGTCACCTTTAGCCTGGAGCAAGGCACATGACAAGCACAAAGCAGAGCTTTGCCTGTTGGGCAGAGAAGGGGAAGACCTCCTTCCAGCAGGAAGTTTAGAAAGCCAGAGTGGTGTAATCCAAGTTGGTGTATTTCCAGGGTGCTGGGCTTACCCAGTACCCCACAGCATCCTGACTTCTTCATCCCTAGACCATAGGAAGTGCACACATGCACAGATTCCTCATCTCAATGATGCTTTGTGATATGCTTGGTGCAGGAAGACAGCTGTTGCTGTTGCACAGACTGCTGGAGCAGGTTTGGAGCAGCCCTGCTTGGAGAGGCTTTGGCTGAGAGTATGGTGCTTCCTCAGCCTGTTAGTGCCTCCTACACCACCAAGCCTGAATCAGGAGACCTGTAGCCAGAAACACTTGGAGCAGATGCTGGGCTCCCTGGGACACTTCTGGGGTAGCACATGAGATAGGATGCAAATCCCAGCAGTGTGGCAATGCAGCTGCTGGCTCTCTGCTGAAAAACTCTTTCCTGATTCCAGGGAAGCTGAAAACTTGCTGATTGACAAGCCTTTGGGTTGCTTCCTTGTTCGGATCAGCCAGAGCCGACCAGGCTACATCTTGACATACCGGTAAGTAATGGGCAGGGGAGGCTCAGGGGAGACATTATTGCTCTCTACAGCTCCTGGCAGGAGCCTGTAGCTAGGTGGGGGTCAGCCTTTTCTTCCTGGCAGCTGGCAACAAGACAAGAAGACACAGCCTCAAGCTGTGACAGGGTAGGTTCAGGCTGAATGTCAGGAGGAATGTCTTCACAGAAAGGGATGTCAAGCACAGGAACAGGCTGCCCAGGGCACTGGTAGAGTCACTATCCCTGGAGGTATTTAAAAAATGTGTAGATGTGGCACTTGGGGACATGGTTTAATGGTGGACTTGGTAGTGCTGTGTTAAGGGTTGAACTTGAGAATCTTAAAGGCTTTTCTATTCTAAGTGATTCTGTGAAATTGAGCACTGCATGAAATTCTGTGATCCTGGAATTCTACAGTCATAGAATTCTTGAATTCTGTGATCCTATAAAACTGCTTGACTGGAGGAGATTACCTGCTCTACAGAGGAGTCCAGTGAGGATCGTGTTCAGCCTCTCCTGTAGTGGGTGCCTCAGAGAGTTTGTAGTAGCAGATGGGATACTGCAGAATCTGTCTCTTACTGAAAAAATAGACCTCTTTGTGGGTGGGGTGCTGTGGCTCCAAGGGTGGAGGTCCTGCTTAGGCTGTACTCTGTGGCTGAGAGGGCAAACCAGGTTGGGAGGCAAACCTATGAGCACATGTTAGTGCACAGTGCATCTCCTGCCTCTGTGTGGTACTTGTCACTGAGGATCCTGATCACAACTGGCTTCTGGAGACCGCGGGTGTGGGAAGCAGGAACCAGGTTCTGACACACTGAGGCCCCATGCCATGACTATTTCTGTCCATGCCTCTCCCCAGGGGCGAAGGGCGCTGCAGACACTACATGATCCAGGCGCAGCCCAACGCGCGCTACGTCATCCTTGGAGAGGACCGGGCTCACGCCTCGCTCACCGAGCTGGTGCAGTATCACCAGAGCGTGGGCATCCAGCCCTTTATGGAAATCCTGACTGTCCCCTGTGGGCAGGTGAATATTGGGGGTCTTCAGTGGGAAAAGAGGATGGAGCATGGACTGTGCCATCAGTGAGTGGTTAGAGACACTGGAGCAGCATCTCTTTTGTGTTCCTGTTGAGGGGTGTCCCATTTTGGCCAAGCAGTTTGACTGCTTCTGCATGCACTGGAAAACACTGCTAGCTGGGGAGTCTTGGGATGGGGGAGAGGCACTGGCAGATGATCACACCCTGCTGCCCCCTGAATGTCAGCACTAGACACAGCTGGGTATTTGTCTTCGTTGTGCTGTTCAGTGTGTGTGAAGGGTCTGCAAACCACTGCTGAATCCACTCCTCCTTTCTCCAGAAAAGTAGCGAGAGCTTGAATTACAAAAATCTGGAGAGTCTCACACTGAGTTCACCAGCAGACAAGGGGGAGACCCCTCCAGAGAAGCAGTCCTGCCCCTCTATGCCTTCCAGCAGCACACCTGTTCTGCAGTGGTTCAGGAGGACCAAGAATTTCCAAAACCAGCAGACCCAAGACAAGAGTAGAGCAAAGCCTGGCTCTGGAGAGAGCAGCCAACGAGCCTTCCCTCGCCTCCGCTCTTCCATACGCCTGGCAATGCAGGAAATCCAGCAGGTGAGCTGGGGCATATCCTCTGCTAAGACACAGCCCCTCTGGGACACATGGAATTTCCCTGCCTAGAGGCAGGAGACACCAGGGTTCCACAGCTAGCACTTGGTTTCTTAGCTCCTGGGTCATAGGTTTTATTTGGTGGTCTTGGGATCAAGACTGTATTCCTTGGAATATTCCTTGCCAGCCTGTGCTCCCCTGCCAATGCTGTTTCTCTACTTCTCACCACAGTTCACTTCCACTCCCATGAACATGTCTAAAGAGAGGAGCTCCCTGCACTGAGGATGTACAGCCTGGGTGACACGGTAAGAGGAGGTGGCGTACAGGAGGGAAAACAGCAATTGCTGTTTCCTGGGATGTGGAGGAGCAAAGGAATTCTTCCCTTCATGTTCCACCTGTAGCATCTCTTGGCCACAAGCTACATGGAAATAGAGCAGGAAAAACGAGAGCAGCAGCCAGCTTCCATCCCAGGACTACACAGAGGCGAAGGAAAATCAGCCTAAGTTGGGTTCCCAGCAGCTGTGCTGCACAGAGTGCTTGCAGTACAATGGCCAGGCTGCTGGAGGGAGCTCACAGTTTGTTGGAGGGCTGGGGCTGGAAGGAGGAGGGCTACCAGAATGCATGCCACAGTAGTCAGCTGCAGTGGCTTCCTGGGGTGGAGAGGCAGTGGTGGTGGGGAGCCCGGCAGGGTGGCAGAGGCAGCGAGCTGAAGAGAGGTAGCGAGCTGAAGGCGAGGCTCAAAACAGGGGGAAAGGCAGCAACTTTTTTGCTGTAAAGAGCGACTTTCAATGAAGTCTCAGCAGTGGCAACACAGCTAGTGACTGAGATTGTGATACAGTGGGTGTGTGACACAGGTCTGGCATGGGCCAGAAGAGGCCTTTTGACTGACTCTGCCTTATCTGAAGTATCTGGTGGATGCGCAGCTCCCCTGACCTACTCAGCTGCTGAAGGCAGGTGGGAGCTGTAGTGGTGCTGTAGTACAGCTCTGGAAGAATCTTGGTATGTGTCAGCTGAGCGTGAAGAGGGATCAGAAGACCATGCTTTTGGCTGCTGACCCACTGCAGCGCTTCCAACCACACACCAAGATCACCAAGTTTCCTGTGTGGTTCTGCTCCCATACTGGAAGTCATGCTGGACGCAAAGCTTTTTAACTGGGGCCTGTCTTGTCTTTCTCTTCATAACTGAGAAAGACAGGAACTCTTCAACAGCTGAAAAAAATCCACTCCCTAAAGTGTTTGGCTTAATTGCTTCATTTCTCTGAGTCCCACTCATTGATGTACCCAGGGGATGCTCCCTGTGTCAGAGGTCAGGCAGAAGATAGAACATGGGGGATCTGCATAGATAACTGCAAGCTTGTCGTACTGGGATACCTAAATGGAATCCTTTTGTATCCTCCAGTGAGTTGTGTTTCTTGACTGTCTTCCAGGTCCAAGTGGCTCAGACCTGTCCTCTTCCAGTACTGTTGGGCCTTGCCTAACAGTGAACACATCCAGAGATACAGCGGCCTTTTTCCTTTTTTTTTTTTTACTTTTCTTTGCTGCACCCAGCTGGCCCTATGTTTTCAGACAGGGCTGATGCAGAAGTTCACTTTCTGAGGAAAGTGAGCCATACTGTGACTGCAGTATCTGGACCAGTCTGATCCTGGCAGAGGGGAGAGGATGGGACAGTCACACTCTGCACAGACCCACAGTGCCTGACAGGCTGTGTGTCAGTACTTCAGTGTTCCTGGACACTCCTCGCCTAGCACTGTGAATAGTCACAAACTGGGTATCTCCCAACAACCTGTTCTGTCACAAATATCTGATTACCTACCTCTTTGTCTTTCAGTATTCTCTGTTTTGGTCCTGTATATCTGCTGCTCTGGGAGCCAAGGGAGGTTGGGCTTGGGCAGTAAAAAGCAAAACTGAAGTGTCCTTTTTGTTGAGTGCGGGAGCACTTGAAGAGAAGCTGAGACAAGGTCAAGAAGATCTTTCTTGTAAAGGGGATTCACTGCCCTTGCATCAGTGTGCTGGCACACTCCTCCATGGTCCTTAACCAGAGCTAAAGTCAGGGAATCATTGGTGAAGCCCTCTCACTCATCCTGGCTGAAATCTCTACAAGTCCAGGCTGGACAACATGCTGCTTTACACTGAGGGTGGGTAGAGGGCTTGGAATGTAAAGGACCATACTACTTGTTCTGTTTTTCCTATCTTTTAAAATAAATCTCCTTTTTTTTTTGCCTATGGAGAAGCCTATATGGGGAAGCTCAGTGTTTTCTTTATTGTTGTTACCTGCAGTCAGTTCAGCCACAAATGGCAAATGAAAGAGAGCAGCTAACACCTCTGGGGGTAGACATGGGATCATGTGAAGATGTCTCAGTGGAGAAGCTGAAGGCACGTGTTGCACTCTCCCTGGCATACAACTGCTACCTGTAGCAGCCACTGCTCTTGTACTTACTTATGCATGAAGTACTTCTGAAGTGCTCCTCACTCCACCTGTAGCATCTCTCCTCCCGGCCAGCCTCATTTCCCTGTGGCTCTGTTTCCCTGCTCTGCTCTGAAGGGCAGCCAAGCTGCCCACCCCACCTGCCCCTTCCCTGGGAGCGTGGCTGTGTCCATGCTGGTGCTGTTATCAGTGTGATATAGGGTGTGGGTTGCAGGGTCTCAGCACTGCTTTTAGTCACGGGGCTATTTCTCCTCCTCCCTCTGCTCTGGTGCTGAGCTGTGCTGGATCACAAGGCAGCGCTGCTGGCTGCAAGACAGGGAAGCAGTGGCTATTCCTGGCTCTCCCCAACACTGCCTTGCAGCGTTAACACACCTTTTCTCTTCCTCATGTTGGGTTTTGGCAGCTGCTTTGAAGCTGTTCAGGAGAGAACTAGCCCAGGCAGTCAAAGGCTGCTGTGGGCAGGTTCTTCCTGGCTGAGCCCAGGGCCATTTTGCTGGGCAGCCTTGGCTTCTTTTCCAGTGTTCTCCTTAGTTTCCTCCACCATTGGGCTGCTGGGAAGCCTGCCTTCTGGGCAGCACATAGAACCCCTTGTGGTCAAAACTTTTCTAGGAACTCGTGCACAGAGCTGAGACATGTATGAGGAATGCATGTCAGTAATGAAGTCCCTCAGTAACTCTTTCCTAGTTCCTGTGCCAAGAATATGGTGCACGCCCAGGGCTGAGATCCAGCTGCAGAACAGCTCCTGTAGCTTGGCAGGGATCATGCTGAGCCAAGGAGGGTAATGAAGAGCTCTTCCCCAGCAGTGCCTCCAGTGCTTCCTGGGTGCTGCTGTGGGCATAGGTCACTAGTGACAGGGAGAGGAATGACATGAGGGGAGGGTCAGGATAATTCCCTGGTAGGTCTTCATGGCACGTCTGGCAAACTTCCCCAAAGGAGAACGGATAAATCACAGATTTCTGTTGCCTCTGTTGCAATGGGTGCAAGTTGAATCACAGTGTGTGCAGCCAGGAGCCTGGCACAGACCCAGGCAGCACACCTGTGTTGGCAGGTCAAGTCTCTCTCACATCTGTTACTTCTGCTTTTTCTGTGACAAAGCAGGAGGGAACCAAGGGAAGAGAGGGTGAGAAGCCGCTGGTCGGAGGAGGTTATGCAACACAGGAGACACTGGCTTAATTTCTGCAGGGCTCTGGTTTGCAGAGTCATTAGCAAACAGCCAGTGCCCTGCCTACACACAAAGTCTAGCCAAGCTTCTGAAGAGCAGTGTGGCTGGTGCTGGGCCATCATGGGCACAAATGTGTGCCAGCAGTTGGGAAAAACTGGAGGAAGAGCTGGGAATACAATAGGCTGCTGAAGAATAAAATGCAGATTTGATATCTCTACTGTGGTCTTTGCCTGTGTGCCCCAAGCTCATGGCCGAAGTCAGCACTGTGTGAAAGCTAAGAATTAATTTCATCTTCTCACTGAAGATGACCTGTCCTATGAAGACAAGCTGTGAGAGTCAGGATTGTTCAGCCTGGAAATAGAGGAGGATCTGGGAAGACTTTATAGCATCTTCCAATACCTAAAGGGGCTACAAGAGAGTTGGAGAAAGACGTTTTATAAGAGGCTGTAGTGATAGGACAAGGGGCAATGTCTTCAAACTGACAAAGGGTGGGTTTAGATCAGATATCAGGAAGAAATCATTTGCTGTGAGGGTGGTTGAGGCACTGAAACAGGTTTCCCAGAGAGGCTGTAGTTCCTCTGTCTCTGAAAATGTTCAAGGCCCAACTAGATGGGCAACCTGGTCTAGTGGAATGTGTCTCAATCTATGGCAGGGAGTTGGAACAAGATGATCTTTACGGTCCCTTCCAACCCAAGCCTTTCTGTGATTCTATGATCCAATTATCCATTGAAGAGGAGCAGGTACATGAGCAGCCCTACCTCGTTTTCTACAGCAGCATCTTACCTCATGGCACTTGGAAAGCTATATCTCAGAAAAAAGCAGAGAATAAATCGTGTGAGCCAGGGTGGGAAGACCTTTTGTGGTATATCACGCTATAGTTCAGCTAGTGTGTGATGAAATGTATCGGATTTATACATTTGCTCTCCCACAGAGAGAGCAAATACCGGGCTTTACTGGGCTGAGTGAGCAGGCCAGCACTCAGAAGAGGGTCAGGCAGCCTGTGGATGCCCTGAGCACTGCATTTCATTCCCCGTGGGACTTAAGCTGAGCTCTGAGAGGAAGGATAGGAGCACAAACACAGGTGTAGGGAGCTGGGAAGAGCCAGCACACAGGAAGATGGGAAGAGCAGCAAGAAGGATTTGCAATCCACAGAAGTGAGAGATGGAAGTGCTCCTCTGGGCCTGAAGGCTTGGGACAAATTTTATTTCATAACCTGGGCCTTAATAGTCATCCCCCTACACTCCTTCTCTATAACTATGTTTCATACCATCCTTTAGAGAGCTTCCCTAACCTGCTTCATTGTTTTTGCAGAAGGGTTTTGTGCCCCTTTGTTACCTCCCTCTGTCCTTTGCATTTGAATGATCTTGAATGCAGACATTTTAGCCAATCACCTCTGGAATAAGATCTACTCCAGGTTAGTTTTGTCCTGTCCAAACTAAAACTCTGTCTTGCCTTTGGCCCTTGAGGTATCTGGCCAGCAATTCTCCACCAGGCTGGCTGAAACAGAATTTTCACTCTCCTTCCATTCTCCACCTTTCCTGTTCCCCTTTTTCACAGTTCGGTTTTTTTTCTCCTCCTCCCCTCAGTCTGGCCATCATCTCTGATGTACATTTGAGTTTTAGGAATGCTTGTAACCTAAGCACTGGTATGGCACTTACACTCTTTTCACGAAGGCGGTCTTCGTGTTTTTTGCTTCCTTCCTGGGCAGCTTCATAGAGCATGTTGTCATGTTTCCTTCCCCAAATTTGGGAAGGAAAGGCTGATTTGGCCGTCAGCCCAGACAAGGCTACTCCACACTACCCTTAGCCTCACTCCAGCCTGTGTCAAGTGACCATGGAGTGTTGTGACAGCATCTCTGAGATACAGTCTTTTCCTCTCTTCCAGCTAACTTCGTTATCCATACCGAGTTCTCGCATGGTGTGACTTCGCTGTGCGACAACATTTAGGACTGGCTACTTGACGAGGGCTTTGTGTATCAGCTTGCTCCTTCTGGTGCACCACAAGAGCACAGAAACCACTGTGAGATTTAGGAGAGAAACCAGCACCAGATTCTGGCTGTGAAGGTAGCCAGTGGGGTGTGGATGGAGCAGATGGAGAAGCAGTGCAGGTATAAAGCCACATGTTTTCAGCAACCTTTAATCAAGACTAAGCTCTGCTTAATCTTATTCTGACCAAGGCATCATTTTGCCTAGTGGTCCTTGCTGGGTTTTTCTTCCATGAGAGAACCTGATTGCCTTTGATCCATTCTGCATTGCTTTGCTTCCCAGAAATCCTAGTTAATTAATTCCTCAGACTTACAGAATCACAGAGTGGGTAAGATTGGAAAGGACCACATTTGGTCCAGCCTTCCTGTTCAAGCAGTGTCATCCTAGAGCACTTTGCAGAGGATTGAGTCCAGATGGTTCTTGAATATCTCCAGTGAGGGAGACTCCTCAATGCAGAAAGAGTACTTAAATTGGCTTCAACCTGTTATGTCATTTCTTAATTAATATGCTTTTGTTCCTATACTGTAAAACAAAACACGTAATCATTTCCAAATTACCTCAGTCACTGCAAATGGTTTCTCGACACATCAGTTTGTCTCCCTTGGCTGTCTTCTTTGTCCTACACATTTGATTTTCCCTTTCCCCATTTCCACTTCTTCTTAATTCCACTGTACCTTCTCTGTGAAGGAAGGGAGAAAACCTGTAACTGATCCCCAGGCCACTTTCCCAGTTGGGGATAACTGGTCTGAACACCTTTGCACAGTTAGAGCTTCTCCTTGTAAGTTACACCTGCCCACACTTTAATTTGTCGTTTATAAAACGACAAATCCCCCAGCTTTCATTCTGACATCTTGCTCATTTTCACTACACTGCATTCCTCAGCCTCACTATCAAACTTTTCCCCCTCAGTGCTCACACACAGACCATTTATGAATACATCAAAAATCACAAGCCCTAGCATAGATCCTGGTGGGATACAGGGGTGTGTTCCATTTTAAACACTGATCATTTTCCATTCATTATCTTCTGCCTTGCTGTTAACCGTGGGAATAAGCATGTTGTGGAGGAAAGCAATTAAGGACATTTGGTGAGGGATCTTTCTGAAAATGTTTTGGGCATCCAGCAACATCCATCTATACAGGCACATTAATTGAACTGGATTCCTCACTCCTTTAAAGAGTGAGACATGACTATCTTTTGCTGGAGTGGGATTCTTTCTTCCCCTTTAATCCCATTTCTCTATGTCCCCGTGGATGCTATTCCCTGGCACTCTGTCAGAATTCCTCCAAAGCTCTTGGATAAATGCCGCTTGTATAGTTTACTGTTTGTGTTATCAATTTGTTTTTAAACATACCCTACTAACAGCTGTCACTTGAAGCATCTGTCCCTCCAAAAGGAGATTGTAGAATGGGAATTTCCCTTCATTCCTTGTTGGTGTGGATTACTCATTTTGCTTTTCGGCTGGGCCTCTACCTTCTCTGAATGGTCTTTCACACCTCTGTTACACTATTTATGGCAAATTTCCAGGGTGAAAATGGGGATTTTTTTTTAATGGTTTGGACGTTTGGGATTTTGGAGTTTTTTTAAGTTTTTCAGCTTATGACTCTAACAGACTGTTATGGTTTTCCATTTCATTTGTTGTGGTTACTCTTCTTCAGAGAATTGCTGAAGGTGTTGAAATATTCTCAAAAGGGTGAGTTGTCTCTTCCTTTTTCTCTTTTACATGCTAATTCAATTTTTCGGCATTTGGAGTTTCCTGGAAACCCATTACAAAATCCTATCAGCCACACTTTTGCCAACTTTAAACACCACTTTGGATTTCAGTAGCTTCGTCCTGAACTCTTTTAGAGCCACTTTCACAAGGGCACGTAGTGACAGGACTAAGGAAAATGGGCTTTAGAGGAAAGAGCATACATTTAGATTGGGTATTAGGAAGAAGTTCTTTACTGTGAGGGTGGTGAGGCACTGGCACAAGTGGCCCAGAGAAGCTGTGGGTGCCCCATCCTTGGCAGTGTTGAACGTCACCTGGATGGGGCTCTTAGCAACCTGAGATGGTGGAAGGTGTCCCTGCCCACAGCAGGGGATTGGAAACAAATGATCTTAGGGCCCCTTCCTACCCACAAACCATTCTGTGATTTTTCAAAGCATGCAGAGAGGGTTCAGAATTAATGCCCCATGCAGCACCATGGACCTGAGTCCAGCAGCAAAGTTATGGTAAGTCTTCAGCCCGTCCTGTGGTACATTCACACTTGCATGAGGCTTTGGGCATTTTTTGCTCTCATCACATGTTGGGAATGCTGTATGTTTCCAGCAGAATCTCTGGAGGAAGCACAGCGCATCTGAGGCTCACAGCTGCTCTGGACAGGGCAGGGCAGGCTAAAAGATTTACAGTTTGTGTTTTGGTCTGTGCATTGAGTTGCTTACTGTGTCTGGTGTCAGGTCTTTGTATCATGGATCCTGGCAGCTGGCAGCCAGGGGAACCCCCTGTGTACCACATGTTTTGTTCCCAAAGCTGTGCTTGGCTTCCAGTCAAGCAAAAACATTTGACAAATTAGGATGTTGGAAAATTAGTAAGAAACACCACACTGTCAGGAGACCTTCAAGAGAGTTTCAAAGTGTTTCTCCTGCTGCTTTTGTGCTTTGGAGGTGTCTGCCAGCATCTGAGCCCTGCTGTGGCTGGTCTGGCAGGCATCAGCTCAGCTGCTCAATCCCTGCCAGAGGCATTGTCTCACCAAATATTGGCTGGAATGACAGCAACAGCACAGCTGAGGGCCTGCTGAGCTTAGAGTGCACCAGCCTCACCACGCTGTGTGCACTGTGCTGCGACGAGAGCAGGGGAACAGTGGCAGGTACTCCAGGAGCTCTGCACACCAAGGGACAATGAGGTGGCTTCCCTGGAGGAGCTGAGGCCATGACTTCAGGCAGATCCCAGTTCGGAATAGACAGTTATCACCCCATCTTAAGGCAGTAAGAGATAGCTTGTGTCTTTGTATGCTTATGAGTTTGCTGTTATCCTGGATGAAGATTGAGGGGGAATGGACTCCAATCCTGATGAATTAGGTAATGGAAAATATTTACCAGTGCAAGACCCAGAAATGCTTCTGTAGAAACCAGCCTGGATCCAGCACTGTCGCTGCTGATCCACAGCTCAGTATTCCTAACACAAGCCATTTCCTCAGAGCTGGTTTGAGGTGCCCACTGTGCTCTCTAATGTCAGAGCTGGGGCAGTTGGCTGTTATCATGGGTGCTGCTCCAGCTCCAAGCCAGCTCTGCACCACACTGCTCATATCAGCCTGGAGCTACCTCTGTGTCTTCACATCCACAGCAAGGTTAATTTACAAACTGTCTTCAAACAAGGGAGAGTTGGGGTTTCGGAGGGGACTTTGTATTCAAGATAGAGCTGAAAAAACATAACCCTGTGCTGCAGCCAACAACATTCAACAACACTTGCCGTTAGCTTCCACCTGCAGTTCTCTTCCGATTTCATCCAAATTTGGGTGCATCTGTTCTAGTTCTCAGTATCTAAATGCAGGACCTCTATTCCTAGTTCCACTTCTCCTTACCTAAATTTTTCATTCCTCTCTAACCTGTCTTAGTGAAAGAAGAAATGGAGATTCTCTGGAATCATCTGGTTTTTTTGAGGAAGCATCACAGGACATGGAGAGAGGCATGTTTGTGCTGAGGGCTCCAAGAAGAGGTGCCATTTTTCCTCAAGATCAATGCAATCAGCTTGTCTACTGCATGCATGCTCTAGCTCTGTGTACCTCCTGTGCTCTGCTGCAAGCACAGGCCATTCCTCTGGTTCTTGGGCAAAGGAAACCTGGCTGCTTTTCAGCCAGATGGCTAATGTCTGGGGCAGGGGACAGCACTGCTAACACTGCATCAAAGGCTTAATGAATTCCAAAATCATGTGCTCCACGTGACAGCACTAATGCTTCCCTTCAGCGGCTCATTTGGGATTTGGTTAAAAACACATTTGCCTGACAAGTTCCCAGAGCTTGTTACTGCTCTTTTGATCCTGTTATCCCTTCATGGTCCTGCTGCAGGAGGCAAAGGCTGGGTCTCCATAGGGCTGGGCACCCCATGGGCCCCATGGCTGTCTCTGAGCATTAGCCTTGCCATGGGCACCAGAGCAAGGAGAGCAACACAAGGAATCACAGGAAACATGGGACTCCAGACTCTTTGGTGGGAGTTTCTTGGGTTTTTTGCTGGGGCTTGCCATGTCCAGTTTTTCTTGGACAGATTATTGTCGTCTGCAGAAGATAAAGTTTGAGAAAGAGGCTGCTTTGCAGTTTAATAATAAATGGCCCAGGTTTCCCTGCAGCATGTGCAGATGACTTTGCAGTTGTTCAGGTTTTGTAATAATCACCTGGTGTTTTCTGCCCGCACTGGCCAAACTCAGTCTGATGTGAAGCTTTTCTACTTCCTCTTCTTACATATTTATTAAATATATGCATATATTTTAAATTATCACATTTTTCCCTGGTCTTTCAACAGTTTTGGTGATTAACATCTTCATTCAATGTTGCTTTCCCATTGGTTCGCTTCACTCTGGCTTGGTATACTCTGTGCATGGTCAATTTGTATTTGAACGAGTCCTTCCCTGCCTCTCTTAGCCCAAAACTGCCCCGTTGCTCTTCTTTCCCCTCATTTATGTAAACTCTATCCCTTCCTGTAGGGGCTGCTGCCAAAGGAGATGATTGATCTAGCTGGGCTTGTGTAGGAGAGGAGAATATACTGTTTGCAGGGTTTTTCTGTGGTAGCTGGGGATTGTCTTTTTAATTTGTAGCATGAACTTTGACTTGGCAGAGTCCTGTCTATGTCATCCTTATAGGAGGTGAAACGTGGAGCTATTTGGATGGAAGAATGTCAGTCCAGATCAAATGCAAAGGATCTTCATTGCTCTTGAGTCCTTCAGCAACAGGAGTGGATATAGCACTGAGAAGCGCTTCTGCAGGAAGAGGTAGATAAATTGGGGCAGTAAGTCACAGCCCTGTGATTGCCCAACTTAATGACACTTAATTTGTTATTGCTAAGTGTTTTGCTGACTCTTTTTCCCCTTTTAAGAAAATGAGATCTTATGTGTCAGACAAATAATATGCTGCAAGACTATGCGGGATGCGGAGATTATCTGCATCTGATGGAACTAAAACTGTACTCTCTGCATTCCTGTTGTAATTATACCTGTTAGAGAAGAGTCTCTGTGTAACATGAAGGTCTAATTAAACTGCAACCAGGAAAGAACTTGTCTGTTCATGTGTATCAAGTTCACAAGAGACCACAGAACCACTTGGCCAGAAGTCTGTGGTGGCCCAGAGGAAGGCTTTCATATAGTCCTCACATCATGCAAGGCCTCCAGCCAGGTGGACTCTGGGGGTGTGTTGGCTTTTCTGCTAACACTTGGCTCATCCCATCTCATTTTCTGTCTTCTCAGACTGTCCACTTGAGACTTTGGTGGTGCATCAGCCTCTGCAATGTGCCTGGGGCTGCCCCCACAACCTGGGGACAGTCTCCTTTCCTGGTGGCTCTGGTCTGTCCTGGCATCACTTGAGCAGCAGTGGGAACTGGTTCCTCTTTCCTGCACTGTTCAGAACATCTGCTCTCCTTTTGCTCCCTGGGCAGCCAGGAGAGGCTGTCTGCTGAGACCTCTCTCTCCTGGGAGCGCACTGCTGCAAGGGCCTGCACAGACTTGTGGTCTGGCTGGTTTGGGCTTTTCCACTTTCCTGGCTCGTCAGGGCAGATGGACACGTTGCCATGCAGCGCTAGGGGTTTTCTCATGCTGCCCCTGAGGTCTTGCACTCCTGCCTGAGGCAGCAGCAATGGTTATGCTGTTGCAGCAGCAATGGTTAAACTGCATGCTGTGGATTAATACATACATAGTATGTATACATATTATGTTGCAGCACGCTCTGAGCCCAACCTGCCGCACATCCACAGGAGTTCATAGAATCGCAGGATAGATTAAATTGAAAAGGACATAATCAAGGTCATCTCTGCCATGGGCAGGGATGCCTTCCAATAGACCAGGTTGCCCAAAGCCCCAGCCGTCCTGACCTTGAGAAGTGCCAGGGGTGGGGCAGCCACAGCTTCTCTGGGCAACCTGTGCCAGCACCCTCATTGTTAGAAACTTCTTCCTCATATCTAATCTGAATTGACCCTTTTTCAGTTTTACACCATTGCCCCCTGTCCTATCACAACAGGCCCTGCTAAAAGGTTTGCCCCTCTCAGATCCAGCAGTCCCTCTAGCAGTGACAAATGATCCCAGGAGAGCCTGGTGCCTTCTGTTAGCTTCTGAACCAAGGGTTGCCTGGTCTGGAGCACGTTGACAGCAAAACTGATGCTAAAAAAAGCCATGAGAGGTTATGAAGAGTTTCAGGCAAAAAAGTACTGGGAGAATCTTGTGTAGAAAGCTGCATGGGGTCAGGTCCCCAGCTGCTAGATGAACATCTTGGGAACACTCCTGCTGGATTTTGGTGCCTGCATCACCTTCTTCAGGCATCACACTTGTCAAGAGCAAATGTAACTGAAGAGGAGATTCAGGAGCAACTGGATCAGAGACCTGCAAAGGCCAGATTGTTTGGTAGCACTGATTTGGTGAGCTGCTGAGGCTGTAGAAAGATTTGTTAGGGAATCCTNTGGCCCTGAGACACCCCAAAACCCTCATGCTCTAGGAGTGCTTCCTGCAGTTCAGGGGCAGTTCTGCCGAATAACACCCCTTTGCCTTGTGCTGTTGCCAGCCAAAGGCATGGATTAAGGTAGTGAAGGAACCTGGTGCACGTGATACCAAGGTCCTGCCAAGAAACCCAGGGAGCAAAATGACTTTGCCAGTGCACCTTCATCAGACCATATTCCCCTCATGTTCCAGAGCTCAGTGCAGAGCTTAAGCCCAGGAAAACCAGGAGAGGAGCACGCAGGGAGAGGCAGAATCAACTTGGGAAAAACAGCAGTTAACTAAGAGATGCTGCTGTGAATTGAGACATCTTTGCCTCCTTTCCACAGTGTCCTCCTCTCAGGAGTGATCAGCACCATCCCCCTTGCACAGCTGTAAGTAGGGGTGACAACAAGGCTCACACATGTTCCTGCTGCCCCATACCCGTGTCCTGCTCCAGCTGCTATCCGGATTCTGAGCTGTCCCTCTGCCTTCTTTGAGGAAGGAGCTCTTCAGCAGTTGTGCAAGGGCCTCCCCAGGAACTGGCAGCAGCACATTTCTATAGGCTTTCCCCACACTCTTCGCCATCTCAGCTCAGACTGTGCTGCCGATCACGTCCACCCCAGCACCCCGCTGGCAGAGCTATCTGTGGGTTTTATCGCCCAACAATGCGTGCAATGTTATTGTGCTAAAAAGAAAACAAAGCCTAATCCATTTTAAATTAAAACAGTGCCCCAGTGTCATGCATCTGATGCAGACATGGTCTGGCAGTGCAGTCCTGCTGGCTCCCCAAAGGCTTCACCCGAGAGGTGCTGGGCTGTTCACTCTGTTCCCAGCAGACTCCAGTCACAGCCTTCAGGGTGGAGGGGCTGGTTTTCCCAGGCCCCTCTGGTCTAAAGGCCCTGGGCTGGCCTGTCTCCTAAAATGCTCTGTCACTTGTAGGTAGAGCACTGCCATGTGCCAGAAGTTAGCAGCAGACAGAAACCAGGGGAGACAGAACTGGGATCTTCCTGTGGAAGGAAAGGTTGATAGGACAGGAGGAAATGGCTTCAAGTTGCACCAGGGAAGTTAGAAATTGAATACTGAGAAAAATTTGAAATCTCTAATTGAAAGGGTGATCAAGCATTAGATGAGACTGCCCAGGTTAGTGGTGGAATTCTGTCCCCAGAAGTGCAAAAACCATGTAGATGTTGGCACTTGGGGACATGGTTTATTGGTAGATCTGTCAGTGTTGGGTTAATGGCTAGACTCAATAGTCTTAGAGGTCTTCTCCAGCTTAAATTAATTTATGATTCTATAGTGGTATAAGGCTACAATAGAGGCTTTGCCAGGTCTGGCTTAGGGTTTATGAAGTCTCAAATGGGCTTAAGAGGGGATAAGCATGGGTGTGGTGTTCACAAAGCAGGGTACTGGTCCTTTCATTCCAAGAGACCATTTTTTGGCTGTACTGCTTCTGTTCTAAGAAATTAGTTTCTGTGATGGTGCCTCACATCTGTGTTTGTCACCCAGCAGCATTAGAGTCTGCTCAGGAGGCAAGGCTGGCCCTGGGGGTGCTCCCCAGCCAGGACTCTTTCCCAGCCCTTCTCCATGGTGATTTTGTTTCCAGCTCATATGTGCATAGACATTGGCCACACATGTGCACAGCAGACCTATGCTGCCCAAACGGGGTTGCATGGTTGAAAACAAAGCTTTGTGGCTGTGATAAGCAGGCTCACCTCCACCTTTTCTTCATCCCTGATTCTGGCAAGATGAATGAAGTTTCATCCCATTGTGATGAAGAACATGCTGTGCCCCGCTGTGAAGAGCTGTTTGGCTTGTTTGATATACAGGTCTTTTATGTTTGCACTATTGTGCAGCAGTCACGGGTGTGAGCTTTGCTTCATAGCCATCACGTGGCAGCAAGCCCTGCCAGTGGAAGCTCTGGCTGCACGTCCCTTCTGAGATCCCTGCCTGTCTCTCCTCTGCTTCTTGTCACTGCATGCACCAGAGCCTGGTCCCCATGTGCAGCTGTGGAAGACAAGGACTGGAAACTGCTGAGGAGACTTAAGACCCGTTAGATTTTTGTAAGCCAAGTGGCCATGAGTAAAACCCCTTTTGTTTGTGTGCTGCATCTCTCTGCATCTGACCAGTGCCCTTCTGTGAAAGCTGCAGCCCCTACCCCGTGGCTCTGTGTGTGCAGCTGGCGCTGAGGCACAGAGAGGTGCTGTCAGGCCGCAGCATCCCCCGGGGGATGAGCTGTGCTGTGCTGGGCTCTACTGCCTTGGGGGCGTCTCTCTGGCATATGCTAGAGCCTCATGATTTCCATGTGCCTTTCTGGGTCTCCTCTCCTCTGTCACAACCCTGCAAGTGTCATTTGTGAATCTGACTTCCTTTTCCTCAGCCTGTTTTGCCAGCTCATCTATGACAAGGATGATTCTTAAGAACAGAGGTGAAAGAGTTCATTGATGTCCCTTGACCCTGGGATATCATGCTATGTGTTGAAGAGATGTATTTTCTGTCTGTGGGCTTCCACACAATCAGTGTCAGAGATGCTCAGGGCATGGGAACTCCACAGCTGAGCTTCTGAAGATGTTTGACAGCAGAGCAATTCTCTCCCGCTGCTAAATAACCTGCTGGGATGACTGTCAGGGGTTCTGCTGAAACTGGCTCTGTGTGGGGGTAATCTCTAGTCTGGAGGTTAATACCAGGACCCTCTGGCAAAATGCCAGCTGTGCTCAAGGTGAGGATTTACTGTGAAGCCTGAGTGGCATGGTTCTCTTCAAAATCATGGCACATGAAAGCCAAGCATGAGGACAGGGAGCAGGGCAGGCTTAGGAAATACAGGGTTTCTCATTCCAAATCCAGATGTTAGAAAATAGTATTGAGTTTGAAGCAGAGTGGTATGAATTCCTACCAGGATACTGTGCCAGAAGGAGCTAATGTTTTTCCAGACAAGGATGATTTGCAATGAATCACAGAATAGTTTTGGTTGGAAGGGACCTCAAAGATCATCTTGTCCCAATCCTCCTGCCTTGGGCAAGGACACCTTCCAACCTGGATCTTGGATTAGCATGTGGGAACAGGGGAGGGATTCCTCTTCCATGAGCAGTTTTGGTGAGGCTGTGGCTCATGTAAAGTGTCCTGTTCTGATGTCCACATCTTTGAAATAACTTTGATGAAAAATTGGAGAACTCATAGGAAAAAATTATGGACTCTCAGGCTGGAAAAGGTCCTCCAGATATTAATTAAAAGGGCTTTGCTTTATTAATGTATCAAGGTGGCTATTGAGGGGTACTTCAAATGAGATGTGGGAAAATACACAGGGACAGTTCAGAATCCTAGACTGGCCGCACAGCAGAATGAGAAGCGGCAGCATGGTGTTAATCAGACTAATGAAAAACAAATACAAAGTATGTAATTTCAACATCCATTGGAGGAGAGTTCTAAGAAAAATCCTAAGTCGCCGGAAGGCTTATGAGCTCCAGCTATGTGTTTCCCAGAAGTGAACACTGGATCATGTGCAAGCTGCCAGGCTGGGTGCCAGGGTGTTTGGGTAAGGTGATGCCTGGCAGAATGGTCTGGTGACTCTTTTTGCAGCTCGAAGTCTCTAACCTGCCACTGGGATCTTCCATCCCAGGTACCTTTTTTTTTTAATTTTCACTGCTTTAGGTCAATAAGACACTGTAACAATAGTTGAAAGTGGTTATTTTTAAATGGCTCTTCCACGAGTTTTCCTTTCTTTGTATATTTGTCTTGTAGTCTTATGGCCCCAGCAGAGGCTTTGCTACTCTACTCCCCTTTTTGGAGAAGTTCTTAAGGAAGAAAAAGTCATCATGCCGTACACCACGCAGTCATCCACAATGCCAGTGGTCTGTCTGAGTAGTCCTAACCAGCATCAAGTATCTCCTAAGCAGCAAAAATATGTTTGGTTTCTAGGGTATAGAGTTTACAGTGCTGGGGAAATTTCACCAGAAAGCATTTCACAATTTTCTGTAAATTACAGGCAAGATCCTCAACTCTGCTAATCTCTTATTCATTGAGACACTGTTTCTCTTTCCCTAATGCCAGTTCTCAAGAGGGGAGTAGCTTGGTAGCTTCCTGTGACTATAACAACTCAGAGTTTGCACTGAAGCTGCTTGCACCAGCCAGGGCTTGCTCAATTTAAACATCCAGAGAACTAGCCTGAGCGGGTGGTCATTAACACTTTCTTATGTGCGTGGAAATTGTTGTACGCAGGCTGGTTACAGAAAATGACCTTAAATGCACTGATAAGAGTTTAATTACAACAAGTAAAAGGTTACAAATGTTTACAATTATGATACTTAATTTCAAGGACAGAACTTCAAGCAATAAATTACAGGAACTAGTTAATGAAATCACCTGGACTGAAGAGCACGAGGACTTGGCATGGACCAAGGAGTGGCATGGAATATTTTAGTTCTCTGGGTACAAAAAACATTTGAATTTGTGACCTGAATAATGTCTAAATATTTTAGGAGGTGACTCCAGCCCTCTTTTTGTATATCTATGGTGAGTGATATTGAGGATGAACAAAGAATCTGAGCAATAATAAAAGTGATTAATAAAATTAACAAAGAATGTGGTGACTTGGAGGTCAAGCTGTGCATGGAAAACCTGAGAATTGTTCCCATCTGAGAACCTGCAGAGGAAACTCCAAAGCTCCATGAAAGGGTCTTTAGTAGTCTTTGATGGAGAACAGCAGAGAGAAGGGAAACCTGTGTGGAGATTAAAAATCCAGTGTTAGGTGTGACTCCTCAGCCATACAAGCATCCACCTCCATGTTGTGAGACAGGGGAACAGAAAAAGAGGACAAAATAAAAAGCAGGTGTAAGAACAGTCCACCCCATCCAGAATAAAATCTAGAGATTAAGGTGTTCAAAGGGCTTGAAAATTGCAGCCTGAGACCTGAAAGAAGCAATAGCTAGCCTACATGTCTGGTGTCCAGCAAGAGGCAGTGCCACAGCAGAGACTAAAAAAGGTACCTCACTTTCAGCAGAGAAAAGGGATCTGGATGTCTTTGGAAGAAGAAAAGTTACGGAATAAGCAGGAAGAGGGACTGAAAAAAAGGAATGCAAATTTGCCACAACAATTTTTTAGCTTACTAATCTAGATTCTCTCTGGACAAAGGAAATGTTCTGGGTTCCTTTACCAGGATTTCAATAAGTTTTTAAAGTAATTTCAAATGTAAGTATTAATTACAGTCAAGATGACAAGGAATGCAAAGATACAATTTTAAAAGGGAAAAATAATGGATTATCTTTAAAAAAAAAGGCCCTGCACGGTAAAGAAATGCACTGAAGTGGATTTTAGGACCTGTACTCATAAATGCTGTCATTAGGGACAGTAGGGGGAAGGGGAAGAGCGTGCCGATGAAACAAACTGGGAAACACTGCTGTGCAGCTGAAAATCAGGTGGTTGCAGCAGAGGTGTGAAGACTGCCTGTCATGGAACCTTGTCTTATGAGCTGCTCATTAGAATTCCTGGTATAAACTATTGCAGGAAAACAAAAAAAAAAAGAAAAAAAAGAGCATGCGAACTATCTAATTGTGTGCTTACTGTGAGTGGTTTCACATGTGGCAGGACAAGGGTTTTCCATGCAGGTTAAATGTATAATTTAACATGTCTATGTTCAGAAAAAATAACTTGAACCTTGAAGAGGTGCAGCAGGTTAACGAGATCCTGAGTGGAAGGGGCACTTAATCTCTGACAAGCTAAACTCTTTCAGACTTCATTCTAAACTTTAAAAACACAGTTTGAGAAGGGATAGAGTTGCTGCCTATAAATATACCAGGAGTAAATGCTGCTGAAAGGGCAGCCTTCATGTAGGAGCAAATAAATTCACTTTAGAGGAAAATTCGTAGAAGATTCATAAACTCTGAGGTTTTATAGTATGACCGAGAAAACACAGGGCAGGAGGATGACCACTGCTTTCCACATGTGGCTTCATCAGGTTGTGAGGGAGGCCATGAAGCTGCTTTTTAAAAAGAGGTATCAAACTCAATGCCCAGGCAAGGATTGTCAGTCCTAATTTGGACACATCTATAGGTAAACTCTTGTTCTGTTTGTTGCAATTAAAAAGATTGATGTATTCACTGCTAAAGAGAGATCATGGCACACCTTGGTGTTCTTGGAAGTGCTGCCAGTTTCAAATCTCCACATTTTTGTCCTGCTGGAACAACACTATAGCTGGTGCTTGCCAGCAGCTGCTGGGAAGATTGCTTTCCTACCTGGAACATACTGACATAAGGATTCAGAGGCTCCTGTGTAGATTCTGCCCAAAGTCAGACTTATTCAGTTTAAAGAAGTTTTGGTATTTTGAGACTCAGATCGGGAAGCAAGCTTCTTAAAATAAAATTCCACTTCCCATTATCCAAGTTATTTTTAACCAACAGGCAACAATGAGCATGTAAATACACATTTATAATTGTGCATAGAAACACTAAAATGTGTATTTTAAACCCACCTCTACTACAGCTGCTAGAATTCATAGTTTTAAAGCAGCTCGCATATCTCAGGTTGTCCCAAGTCCAGGAGCTCCCAGGCCAGTTTCTTCCCCTGGCTACCTGCTTCCTACTGTTTGGCCACAGAGAAGAGCAGACTAGGATCTAGACTGGGTCTAGAACCCCATAGCACAGGTGTTGGGGTTACTCTGGAACTAGGGACTATTACCCTAGACATTCAGGGGAAAGCAACTTGCTAATTAACACTCTTGCCTCAAAATATCCGTTGTCATCCTACCCTCAGGCACTGGAAGTTGGCTATTTGCTGGAGACAAGCACTGTGTTGGTGTAGGGCTTGGGCAGCCAATGGCACCAGTGTAATGAATGTACAGATGTGGAGATGAAAGTAAAGATATCTGTGAGAAGATGCTTCCTGCAGCTTTTGCAATTGCAAAGCAGACTAACATCACCTCAAAGGAGTGACTGTTGTTTAGGCAATTCTACCCAAATTTCAGTAATGAAATACAAACTGGCGGTGCCAGTACCCGGGATTCACTTCAATGAGTGGCATAGATCAGCCTGATTCTGTTTGGAAATCATCCAGGGAACTTAACTCTATATTGTGAATAAGCACAACAGCAGCACTGATAAAATAGTGTCTGCTGGTTTTGCATTAAATGTAACAGACAGAAAGCCCTCAATAAGCTCAGGAATTCACTAGTATATCCCGTGGGAAAGGATTACTGGTACAATTTGAATCAGGCCCAGAGTGCCAAAATTCTTCTAGACATCCAGGCCTTTCCTTAACATGAGTTAATTTTCCTGGGAATGACATCCTTTTCCTGAGAATAAACCCTTTTACAAGTATTTAGAGGTTGTCCCTCCCTAAAGCACTGGAGCTAAAACAAGACCAGCCAGTGTTTCCAGAAGTACACCCACTCTATGTCAGCCTGGTGCATCTTGTGCTGCACAGGATTGGAGAAGCTCCCTGGTACGCCAGGGCTTTGTGCCTCGGGCTCCATCCGTGCTGAGCTGAGCACAAGTTTGGTGCTGCATGTTTCCAGATAGCTCACAGCAAAGAAGGGCACAGCACTGGGCTATTTGCAGGGGGCTGAATCCTTCTGATCAGACCTCCCCTGACATAATTCTGACAGGGAATCCCAGGGGACAGCTTTTGGTGAGGATATAGCACTGGTGTGAGCCTTGTACAGGACAACAAACCCCTTGTGCTCTTCCCTGTGTGGCCTGCAAGACTCACAGAATGTGGCTGTGATCTACAAACTCCAGCATTCTCAGGAGGCACTATCCAGACCAAGTGCCCTGATGATGGAGTCACCTTTCCTTCTAAGTGTTCACAGCTGCCAAGTGTCATCTCTACAAAAGAGCTGACAAAGTGTGAGAGATCATAGGTGGAAAGAAAACACGCGCAGTTACAGTGGCTGTGATATGATATGCCCATCCTCAAAGAGCAATAGGGAGGGAGGACAATGAAACCTAAGACAGTCAGGGCAGCAATGAGAGTGCAGGGTACCCTCCCTGGAGAAGCAAGCAGAACTGATAAACTCAGGTGTGAGGTGGAAAACTTCAGGGGCTTGTCCTGAAAAGAGGGTAGACTGAGTCTATCATTCCTCTTCTGTATAAAACTGCCTTCTTCACCTCAGGATAAAGACTGTTTAGATAAAACACAGGATAGAGGAGAAGAGCACTGGAATTACAGTTTATGGTTTGTTTTTCCCCCATAGCCCTGTTTCCCTGAGCCTTGACAAATGAATGTCTTCTTATCCGATGGTTCAGTTTATGTGGTGTCAGAAGGAACAGGGTGGATCAGGATAATTGCATTGACCCTACCTGCAGGTCACCCCTGGAGGCACAGTTCTCTGTCAAGGCCAGAAGAGAGGGACCATCTCTGGCACAGCCCATGGCAGAAGCCCATGGTGCCAGGTAGCCAATGGCCAGCAGCTTGTGTCCCCATCTGCCAACTTTTTGGCACGTGTTCCTTCTGCTCAGCACAAAATCCAGCCCCAGCCAGATCTTCTGTACCACTTGATGGATCTTGAGCCTTCTTGCAGCAATGGCAAGCCTGTGGATATGGATGTATTCACACGGCAATGCTGAGCACATTCATAAAGGAAGGTGTTGGGTTGACCAGCGATTTGGGCTGGGAAAGAGCTGGGCTCTGGTTTAGCAGAGGTGTGGAACCCATGGGGCATGGCGCAGAGCTGGAACTCTGGCACTGCTGCAGAGCAAGGCACAATATCCCACTAACTTGTCCAGTACCTTTTTGTGTGTGCACAAATTACATGTTGACAGGAAGGATTTTCCCATTCCCTTCTGCACCACATGAAAAAAGCCATTTGCTGGTTGGACTCAAACTTCCTGCTGGATGATTTTCTTTGATTGTGCTGTAAATCCGCTATCCCAAAAGAGAAAGTGCACGTTCCCTGCTCTCTGATGTGATACAAGCCAGGATATTATGGGCACAGAGTTCACTCCACCAGGCTGGACAGCCATGCCCACTTTGCTCCTTCTTTACATGAAAATCACTCTAGCCCACAAACAGCCCTGGGGCCCCACACATGCTGTTTCTGTTCCTGACCCTTTTGTGATGGGAGAAACAAAACCATGGGCAAAAAATGACAGAAGGCTTCACCCAAGATTTATTCAACAGTAGGATGGGGTGGACTTTTTGTTTTGGTTTGGGTTTTGTTTCTTTCTTGATAATCCCTGATGCTTACTTCACTTTTTTCTTGGCAAGTGGTAAGCTGACATCACCACGACTCTCTGGTCTCTTCTAATGTGTTTCATTAGCTGATTAAAGCCCACCCTTGTGCTGTGCATCCTTGATTACACCAAATGTGCAGCACTTTGCATCTACCAACATGGACCACAGTCTGTTGTCCATGTGCCCGGTCACTTTTGGTGCAGGACCTTGTTCAAAGCTTTTTGGTATCCAGGTACATTGTACATACACTGAGCAGCACCCACATGCTTCCTGCCACCTCTGAGGAGCAGGAGAAAAACTTCTGCCCAGAGTGGAGTTGTGCCATCCTCTAGCCTCCACAGGAATGTTTTTCTTAACTATACATCAGCAAGAAGAGGGGACATCCACCACTGAGGAGTCCCTCACCCACCACTGAGGAGAGGCAACAGCCATGGAGGGGTCTGCACCTCAATACAGCAGGGTCCTTCACCCATTGTTGAGAAGAGTGGACACCCACCACTGGCAGACCCTTTGCTGAGGGGTTCCAACACCATTACTGAGGACAGGGGACAGCCACTATCAAAGGGTTCTTCACCCAACTCTGAGGAGAGAGGACATCCATGATGGAGGGGTCCCTGACTGACCACCGGGGAGAGGGGACAGTAATGGCCCAAGGGTGCCAACTTCATTGCTGAGGAGAGCAGAGAAGCACCGCTGGGGAGAGTGGAAACCCATGGCTGACTGATCCCAAACTCATCACCGAAGGAGAGGGGACACCGACTACTGAGAGCCCATTCACTCATCACTGAGGAGAGGGGACACCCAATGGCTGAGGGGTCTTTCACCCACTGCTGGGGAGAGGGACCCCCCACCCTTGAGGGGTCCTTGAACCATCAGCGAGGAGAAGGAACAC
>VXBC01005900.1:190646-219309 GCA_013399945.1 Ploceus nigricollis | reverse complement strand
GTCACCAGTCTGATGTCACCCCATTCACTGTAACCCTTTGTGCCTGACTCATGAGCCAGCTGCTCACCCATCGCGTGATGTGTTTATCCAGCTGTGGGCTGGATGGTTTGTCCAGAAAGATACTAACAGAGACAGTATGGAAAGCTTTACTGAAATCCAGAAAGATTACATCACCTGGCTTCCCTTGGTCAGCTAGGTGGGTCTATGTTGCTGTAGAAGGAAATCAGGTTGGACAAGCAGGACTTTGCCCTCATGAAGCCGTGGTGGCTCTGACTGGTGACTGATGACTGGGTTGTCCTCCAAGTGTTTTTCAGTACTCCCAGAATAATCTTTTCCACAATTTTACCTGGCAGTGAAGTGAGACTTCACTGTAGTTTTAGGGGTCTTCCTTCTTTTCCTTCTTGAAAACTGGGATAATGTTCACCTGTAGGAGTGTGAGTTCAGCTAAGAAGTAAACAAGAAGCCCTTTGTCTCCCTGAAAAGGAAAGAGGCTCAGAAGTTTCTCTCNCTGCACAAGTTCAGGGTCAAAAGGATCTTTCCCACAGTCATGGTCCTCCAGCTCAGGGCACTAAGACCCCCTTGGGGGTCCATCATTTGTGGCCCATCATCCATATTAAAGACAGAGGCAAAGAATGCATTTAACACCTCTGCCTTGCCCTTGTCCGTTTGTGAGGCGACTTTCCTCATCCTGTAACAGGCTGATGTTATTTCAACACTGCCTTTTGCCATTAATATATTTGAAAAGACTGTTTGTATTGTCCCTGTTTCTGGCCAGCTTCCACTCCAGTTGAGCTTTGGCTGCATAAATTTTCTAACTACAATGGGAAGCAGCATCTCTGCATTCTCCCCATGTTACCTGACCTTACTGCCATTGGGCCTATACCTACTTTTTGCCTTATTTCCAAGAGAAGATGCCTGCTCAGCCAAGCTAGCCTCCTGCCTCACCTGCCTGACTTCCAACACTTAGGATTTGCCTGTTACTGTGCCCCTAGGTGATGTTTAAAAAGTGACCAGAACTGATGGACCCCAGCATCTGCCCGAACATTTTCCCAGAGGATTTTACTTACTAGTTCCCTGAGCAGTCTGCTCTCCTCATGTTCAGAGCTGATGTTTTGCTGGGATTTTCCCTCACATCAACAAAGATTTTAACCACTTTGCAGTCACTGTGGCCAAGACGGAGCCAGTCTGCACTCACGAGGTCCTCTCTGTTGACAAGCAGTAGGTCAAGGAGAGAATCTTTCCCAGCTGGCTCCCTTCGCTTCTGTAAAGCTGTCACCAAGGTTTTTAAGAATGTTACAACCTGGGTGGTACCAGCTGTGTGACGGCTCCCCGTTGATTTCTGGCAAGCTGAAGTCCCCTATAGGACAAGGGCAGTTGATTTGGAAGTGTCCCCTAGTTCCTCAAAGAATCATAGATAAGGGAAGATCCTTATGCTGTTAAATAAATACATCTACACCTACAAAGGTTAGCAAAGGCTAGAACTGGACAAAAGCTGCAGCAATGCCACTGCTCCTGAAAAGCCAAGCCTGTCTATTGGATATGTAAGACTAAATAAGAAATGAAGAACTCCATCTTTTCTTAAGCATGCTGTCATTCCTGAATCAGTTGATAAGCACTGTGGGCTTGCAAATCACAAATTTGCAAGGCGAATCAGTTGCAAGGAAAATACCACATCTGAAAATCTGATGGTGGTGTGCACCACAGTGTGAGCTGTGCAAGGAGGAGGGTTACAGCAGACACACGAGATAGAGAAACTAGAGCTGTAGGTAGTAGTTGAAAGCAAGAAAGGAAAACAGAATCACAAAAGAGTACATAGGATGTAGTATCTAGTAGCAGTTATATGATTTACTAGAAGTTAGCAACAGAAATTGTCAGCTAATTAATGAGAACACCAGGAGACTCTCAAGGAGTGGTAACACAGGCTTGTGTGCAAAGACAGACACTGCACAGGCTGAGGAAGAGACTGAGATGCTGTGACACAAAGGTGGAGAGCATAGACCAGATCAGGAGAGAGGAGCAGGACAATTCTGCTCTTCAGGCTAGGACTGGTCATGGCCAAAATACTGATTATGCTGGAAGCTGCTCTGCAATATACTCACGTGCAAAAAATGTGACTTTGCAAGTATCTGAGCTCACAGATTGTTACTGTTCTCTTTTCCAGCATTTCCCAAATCCAAAAGGTATATGTGTGAACCTGCATAAGGATTCTCAAAAGCATGAATTAATCTTCAAATGTGTCTGAGCACCTAGAACGCCTGCTATAGATGCAGTTATTAAAATGTCCTATGTAAATGAAAACCTCTTAAATAACTACATCTGTCAACTTAGTTTACATTTTCTTAAAACCAAAATCACACCACTCCATTTTTTTTCTTTCTTTTTGGTTTTGTTTTACTAGCAGTTTCTTGTGTGACTCTGGTTAATGAAACCATCATAACTGAGGATGCATCACTTACTACTGTTAGGGCACTGCAAAAGCGTAACACATCTCTTCAGCTGATTCACAGTGCAAATAGGATGCCTAAGAAGCACCTTCATCCCTGCAAAGTTTCTTCTGGCTAAGTAAATAAGATCTTTAGAACATAAGGCTTTGAATATGTTGAATTCTCACACTCTCAGAAATATGGTACTGCATTTCAGATCAGTTTCTGAGGCTCAACATAGGAATAAAGAAAAAGTTGTGTGCTACAGTTAAGGTGGCAAACACCTACACAACGCTACAGTTAAGGTGGCAAACACATCTACAACACAAGTGGCTGTTGCCAGTAATATTTCAATTTGCATGATGATGCACAGCAATATGCCCAGTAATAAAAGAAAACCATACACTCCTCAGAGAAAGAACAGGACAAAATTGTGTAAGAGTACATCATACATTTATTACCGAACAACTCTCTCAACTCCAAAATTGGGCACAGGGATTAAAAATAAAAATTCATTGCACTACCTAGTAAAGCATTACTAGTAACTCTCATAAAAAATGTACAAATTTTGTTAAAAATTTATCAAGCCTTCAAATGATTTGGTTACAGATATTTATAATACATTTAGAACTACATGTTAAATGATACAATGGCATATGATTTAAAGAAAACACTTAACAAAATAAGATTCCAACAAAAAACATAAGCTTTCACAATAATTAGCAAGTCTGAAACACAAGTAGCAAAATGAGGTAACAATGTACCAAAGGAAAAAACCACAGCTTTTACAAAGGCCTGAAGATAACTCAGTTGAAACTGTTTTCTACAATTAAAACAGCTGGTAAGTCTCATACCAAGTATTATGCATTGTGTTAACAGCTATGAAGTCACAGTCAAGAGCCTATACAAAATGACGTACAACACATGGCCTTACTTCTTTTTCTAAAGAAAGCCAAAAAATGAGACACTGGAATTATCTGTAGGCCTTGATATCCACCAAAATGTCAAATTAAATTGACAGTTTATGCAAAAAAACAGAGCAGTGCCAATATGATAAAGCAAACATATTGGAGGTTGGATATTTTTGTTTTTTTGGAGAAAAAAGAGTCATTGGATGGCAGAAAGGCAATGAACATAAAAGAAGTGTTGCTGAATTCAGGTGCTGTCAGGCACCACGGCAGCTGTGCATAATACATGGCAGTTAAGAGCTGAACATAAATCCCCTGCCCTTGACAGCCACCACAGAAGATGTGGTTGTAGCCTGTCTGAGCTGATTCAAAACATAAGCATGTGTGCTCTTTGTACACACTAACCACAGGAAGCAAGTTCCTATTCATCCAAGCAAACCGAAGAACCATTCCAGAAGAGATGAGCCAAAAGAGTGCAACAATTAATTGCAGGATTTTACCAACTTAGATCCTCCATCTCCTACATCTCCCACTGTCTCACTGAATTTTAGTGGGGGAAAAGGGACATTTCTCCAGTTCCAGAAAGAGAACTACTTTCCCTCAGCTTCAGAAGTATGTGTCCTGTTCACTTTTATCAAGTTTAGAAAAAGTACCCTCTTTCTATGCTTTGAACTGAATACTAAACACAGAAGTGTTAGTCATGTTTAAATCTGTACATGGATTCTTTTTCTTTTGCAGTTATATAAAAGAGGCTAAGTTTTGTAAGACATACATGGCATATGCTTTTTAAACATGATTTTATTTGTTAAAAAAATAAATTTTATTACATGTAATTTAACCTCCTAGGTGCTATGGTGAAAAGCCTATTCTTTAACTCCACTGGAAGAGAGGAAAAAGAAATTCTAGTATTTTGAAGTGGGAGTAACAGCATTTTTATTTATTTAGTGTTCCTAAGTAAGGACAGGTACATAAAGCGTCACTGTTTTTGAGAACTACTTGCATAACTAAACAGAGGGAAAAAACATCTGAACCAGGGCAAAATTGTGCTTTTATTTAGCTGCAGCAAGAGCTGTGACTGGTCTGTAAAATTTTCAAAGAGGAAAACCAACATGAAGAACATCTAACACTGTTTTAAATTTTAACTGATACTAAAGCATAGCAGCATACAAAAGCATCAGAAATTATAAACTTAAAGCTGAGACTGGCAGCAAGCTGTAGCAATACTGGTAATTGTGCCACTTATGCTGCTGCTGCAACCAAAGCAATGACACAATTTAAGAGAAGAGTTTCCTTGCAAAAAGTGCTTCCTTTTAATAATTGTAGTATATGCAGACTTAAATATTTTGCTACAACACATCAGAGATTTAACAGTGTGAATGTTACAAAAAAAGCTCATTTTTTTCAATGGCCCAAAAAAAATCTTATTCAGAGCACTTGAATAGATGTTATCCCCTCCTTTTTCACAGCACTGTTCTGGAAAGTATTCCAAATTTCTCCTCCAGTGGAGCACTCTGGAAACTTGATTGCAATAACCTAGGAATTCCTTCTTCCTATTACACTCACCATGAAATAAGGAAGGGAAGGAAGCAGCATCTGGGCAACTGAATTCTGCAGGTTATGACCAAAACCTACCTCCTCCTGTGATAGGGTGAACGAAATATGAAATTCTACTTCTCTGAGAAAACGCTAAAAAATGTATTTTATTCATGAAGTCGCAGGAATAAAATAGAAACCTTTTACACGTTATTTTAGTTATATACCAACTTCCTTGTAGATGACAAAGAACGAATGTGATTAAACCTAGTGTTTATAAGCTAAAAGATGATGTCCTTAGCAAGTACAATGGGCAAAAGTTAAGAGCTGTTCCACAAGACCAGGACACCCTCAGTGTACTTCCTGCTTCCTTTCACGAAAGAAACACACAACTGGTAAACCCAGCTAGAAAAATTTAAAAGGAAAACAGAAAAACATTGATATATTAGCAACTGAAAACATTAATATTGCTAAATGTGATATTGTGACTCTACATTGATAAAATAACTTGTCAATCAGCCATTAAAAAATCAAGACTTTGTAACATATGATAAAACCCCCAGGGTTACTCATGTATGAAGAATGAATGTATTCTTTAGTGGTACACACTTAAAGCCTCCAGTGAAGGGGAAGCATAACAGCTGTTTGAATAGTAGTAGGTAGAAAGGTCTTTACACCTGTAAGTACATTGGGGACAAAATACTAAATGTCTGTAATCGCTGCACCCATCGCATTCAGTGTGCAACTGCAAACACAAGGAAAGGAACCAGTGTACAGTACTAGTACTGTTTAAATAACACACAAGATTATACATTGCAGCATAATTATTACTACACACATACGTTCTCAGTACATGCTGGTATATAGGTTCTCAAACACGCAGGCACACCCAGTCACAAGCACACTTCACTCACCCTTTCTCAGGCAAACACACACTTACACCATTCATCCCCACTCACAGTATCTGAAGGCTCTATATAAGGTAGATTGCTATATTGTTTGGAGCTACCACGTTTTTTTTCTTTTTCTTTTATATAAAAGCACATGCTAAAAGATCACATCCACAGTAATCTCGCAGCAATACTTGGAATGATCACACAAAACCCAGGGAATGTTAGTGCACACACAAAATTAAGCTAAAAAAAGAAATCTTTGGAGTTCCAATCATACTTGTTAGTATAACAATCCCGTAACTGTGAAGACTAGTTATAAGCTTTATAATTGATTAAGTCACACAGTGCAAAGTAAGGTCCATTGACCCTTTTGTGTAAAGGGTAGGCTGGAAGCCACATGAGTAGGTAAGTTCAATAGAGAGTTCATATATACATATGACCAGAAACACCCAAACCAGATTGGTGCTCTTAGATTGGTCATTCTGAATCACGATGCACTTCTGAAGCATCAGCTCTACAAATCGGGCAGGTACGATTTGCCTGTAAAACCAGAAAAACAAAAGAGGGTTAACCAGACTGACAAATACAAGTTAATTTGTATGTGACACTGATATCTGTGACTGCTGAAGAGCAATTCAAGAGAAGACAGAATGTGCTTATGCCTTTCCTTAATTTGTTTTGTAATGTTTGAATGGTGTGGTGAGTTTGCCGATTCAAAATTACATTTAAAAAAAAATAATTGTGCCATTTATCTTTAAAGCCAAAGCAAGACAACAAATAAGGCTCTAGCTAAGTGATGGTGGTTTCATTAATGTGGATTCACAATTATAGTATATTGCAGTCAGATGGATGCAACTAACAACCTGTACTGTATGCCGAAGAGACTGAGACACCTTGGGCTCAAATAAAATTTAGTTTGAGGATGTCATATTGTCACAAACTGTACAGATCACAAATGACACCATACTTTGTTTATTCAGTTATCATCACAGAAATACATTATACAGACTTGGTCAAAGCTGAAGGAAAACCATGGAAAAAGGAAGGGGCTTTTAATAAAGGGGAAGGGGAATAAAAAAAATAAATTACTTACCAAGCAGGTATTCAAGTAACACACACCAGTGGGCCTAGATTTAACTCTTTAGTAAAGCATGCTGAAAATATGTCCTGTGACTCATTTACTTTTCTATTTCTACTCTATTTACTTTTCTAGCTTCCTTAAAAAGTAAGACAGATAAGAAGTAATGTTCCTTAAGCTACTGGGAAAGTATTTATGCATTCTCATTCCCCTTTTCAAATACTGGCTAATTTCATTTTAGTAAATAATGAGAAAAAGCCCCAGAAAAATGACTCAATACTTCCCTTGTAAAGGGAAGAGTGAAGAGAGCTCTTCCCTGTCACAAATTCTCTATTTCATAGTTACCAAAACTGCAGGACCAACCACTATATTCCAAGTCTTCTAAGGCAACCAGATTTTTCAATGAAAATACAAGTGAAGAGCATCAAGAAATATGACTCTGTAGGCCAGAATTCAGAATTCTTTGTCAAATATTTTAAATCCAAACAATAACTAATCCAATGAAAGTACTATGTTATTTATTACTGAAAAACATTTCTCAGTAATGGAAGTTAAAAATGTATTTTTCCTGTCAATTTTCCTGTTGTCAAGTGTTAGCAGTGTCCGTAATTTTTACTGCTTTGTAATTTTTGAAAATCATGGATTGGAGTACCAATTAAACTTATATTTCTTGGTCTTTTCACTAGCAGTTTCAAAATATACTTCAAAATGTCCTTAGTCAGTCATTTCATTTAATGTGCCTGATTCTAAATATAACCTCGCTAATATAATGTTTAAAATAAAAAGGCATATTCTTAAACATTCAGTGGATTAATGAATCAAAAGCTATTCCCTTAGGTTGGTACTGAAGTAACAACCACTTGCACCACAGAACACCCTTCAGTAGGAGTAATCTCCTGACAGGAATTGCAGATAGACCTACTGTGCCAGGATAAAATGAATACTCATGGACACCAAACCACTGCTTTTAAAGTAACTTTTCAAGATCCTACATGAACATCTGCTTTAAATTTAGTTGCATTACTGTGTCTTTCATGAAATGAATTTCCCCCTCCTGCCATTTCATATGACTCTTTGACACCAAAAGAGGAGTGATGGGGACATAATATTGTAATACTGACGTTCTAACTTGCCATTCTTCCAGGCAGACTTAATTTTGTGCTGTAACTATAGAGTGCTTCACAATGAATTGATATTTTTATATATTTTATAGAACTTTATAGTTAAAGTGAACTGCATTTAGAATAATGAAACTATAGGGCTACTAGAATCCTCTAAAAACCATTGCACTACTTTGGTGTTAGTCTATCAGAAATAAGTATAGTTACAGTTTGTCTTTTCTTATATATAATACAGCCAGCATCTTAGTACGTTAAACATGAAGGCAGATTGTTGTTTTAACATTGTTCTCAACCCTCAAGGTGAAGACAGGTCATGGTGTCAAGCTCTCTTTTGGAATGATGACTTTTATTAGAAGGAGCCAAATACTGTGAAACATGGAACTGGGAATGCTACAAAAAGTGAAAGGATAACCTCTCTCTTTTTAATTCTTTTGTTTCCTCCACTGTATTATATCTTCTCTCATTAAGTCTTTAAGTTTGTTTAAATAGGGAAGTATTTTAGCTGAAGTGGGCAACTTAATGCACAGTTATAGAACATTTCCTCTTACTTGCTCGCCACCTAAAAAGACAGTACCGTCACATATTCCATGCATACAAGGCACAAAATATTTTAGATAGGTTTTTTTACTTTGCCATCATCACCAACAGGCAACCCAAGAAGAATATTTTTAAAGTACTCAGACTGAATCACTAACCTTTTACTTACATCCTTTACTAAAGTGACATATGATAGAACTTAAAAAAAATTGACTCCATAGTTCTAGAAATAGTCCTAGATAACAAATACACTCTTCAAAGAAATGAGATTAAATCAGTAAAAAATAGTGACTAACTGTTAATTTTTTTCTTTGTCTACTTCATGGAATAACATTACAAGTACTGAAAGCTACAGTTTTAACTCTCCCTTGTAGAATTTATAAACATGATGTTGGCTGGATGATGTGAGTTAGGTAGATGTGGACATAATTATACAATCAAGATACCTTAAAAAAAGCTCTCAAATTCATAAACAAATGGACAGAAGCAAAACTAAAGCACAAAATCTTTTCCAGTTATCATCACTTCCAGATGTCAGCTTCTTACCTGCAACCAAGTTTAGACAGAAGCAGTAACTAAAACAGACCGGTGTTACAGGTAATTTGTTACCTGTTAAAGCAAAATAGTCTTTATTTGCATATACCATCTTCGTACCATTGTAACTGAGCCCACATGGTGTATAAGTAGTGTCTTAGTGAACCTACACTAGGATGGTTTAACGTTGTCTATCTTATTTTGCACTCAGCACTGGAATAACAGTGTCAATGCAAGTTCTATTAGGTTTAACTGCATCCCTCTACATTTTGATTGCCTATCTTCCACCTCATTCTAAAGACAACCTTTAGAAAATACTACAGGTGAAGGAAGATCTGTTAGAAAATGCAGATTCTAAGATGGGACAGGAACATCAGCAAAACTATTTCACTGCTAGAACAGTACACTACAATTATGAAAACAGACTAAACTAAACTTGTTTTTTTCACTTTGCAGTTCTAAATTCTATTGCCAGTTCATTAGCAATTGAAAGGACTAACTCTTAACTTTTAAAGTAACACACTGAGTCCAAAAGAGATTAACTCAACATGCTTGTCTGACTCCTGAGTGGGATGTCACATAAGAAAAGAGCATTACAAAAAAGACAAACACGCATGATACTTTCCTGATGTGTTCCTCTAAGTTCCAGAAATCTGCAGATCAGGGGTTCTATGAATCAGAGGTATATTTTTTTTTTGCATTAATAGCCTGGAAAGAACTGTCTTTAAAAAAATCCACATAATAAACCTATAGCATCCACTATCTCACAGGCTATGTCAGATGACATTTTCTTTTTTTTTTTCCTTTCTTTCCATGAAGTGGAGAGAATACTATCCCTGGATACTCACTGTCCACACCACAACTGACTTAGAGAGTTTCATGCAATGAAAGATTGACACATGTAGCGTGGATGCTGCTCAAGAAGAGAAGGGGGACACTGAAGAACACCACTTTATTACATATAAACTCTACTTTTAATTTGTAGTAAGTGAATAAAACTGCATATGTCTAGCAGAGAAAAACTGATAGTATTATGTGGAGCCTGTGCGTGTGGCTTCTTAATATGACAATAAAACAATCAGGTGTTTAGATTACTCTTGCCGATTCTTGAGCATGTATGTGAATTCAGATACTTTTGGACCATTTCTCCCAAAAATTATGAGCATTACAAACAGTTACACTGGCACTAGATTTTGTAGGAGCTGTAGACTTAGCCTACTATGGGTACCGTAGCCAAAGGGCAATTTAACATCCCATTTTTTCACATCCTTCTCATTATTCTTGTTATCTTCTTAGGAAAAAAAATACTGTCAATATTGACCTGATTTTTTTTCATTCTCTGCACTGCATAGTTTAGCATTTGCCTAAGATATGATGCCATATTTATGATGCCATAAAGGCAAGGGGGTTTTATTTCTTTTTCCAAAACAGCAAACACCATCTGTAATTTTCTAGGGACCATATCAACATAGGATCACTGCAGTTTCCAAGGTTCCACACAAGAGACTACATGGATTAAAGCTGAATAGAATAAAATAGTCAGAAAACTGTGGCAAGATGGGAATCAATACCTTGCTGGCAGTAGATCTCGCTCAGTGCAGCCTGTAGAAATGTCTACAATAATCTACTTGTATTTCTTGTTCTTCTCACCTTCTGCACAGCTGCTATTTAATCACTGCTCTTACTGGGCAGTCCTGACTCTTGAGTCTTTCTTTTTTGCTCAAATCCTCTTGGATGGGTAAATTATTTTGTAAAACTGTAGTTTCTATTTGTATATATTACATTTCTGTGTATATGCATACACATAAACGTACACATATAACTCATGTTATTTGCTCCAGAAACCAACATTAACAGCAAAGTGGGGAAGGAAATGAGTGTTGGTACTCATTCTTGCTAGGCAAGCTATGTAAAACAGTTGAAGCCGCCATCATCATCAAACTCTGTATTATACCTCCCTTATTATTTACTTTTTCTCAAGTCTTCTTTAATGTATATTACTCAAACGCAGAATTATTGTTTTAAGCAAATGGAAAACACATTAAGAGTTGTCAATGAAACAATTGTATTCATATTCATTTTCCATTGTGCCAAATATTATGAAGAAAGTTTTCATCTATTATTAGAATAATATAATATCTAGGCAGTGCTTCTATTCTGCTGACATTTCTAAGTATCAGAAACACGAAACAAGATGAAATGAAGCATAACAGCAAAATATCCCCACCCTCTCCTACAAAACTACATAATCAATTTCATCTAAGATAGGATTATTTTTTCTTACCTTCAGCCATTTATCAACACACTTGGCATGGAACTCGTGGTTACAGGGTAAGACTCTAAGTAGCTGCCTTGACTCAAAATCACACATGCACACCACACATCTAAAAAAGACAATGAAGTTCAAATGTATCTGCTATGTAAGAATAACAAATATGCAATTCCATATAAAACCTTACAGGTATGACTGCAATACAGTAGCTATTTTACTCCTTCAGTAGCTACAGTGATCTATATCTGACAATGGAAACTGAGAATTGACTGTGGGGTTCTATGGGTGTTTTGTTGATCTTTTTATTTACTGTGCTTTCACATCACAAATCAAGAATTCTTGCTCTTCTCACCTAGCTGTGACTGCAAGTTAAAGAAATGAAAATCAAGCCACCTAAATTATGGATCCTTGAAAGAGACCAATATACTTACAGTGTCTGCTCTGACTGGTGGTTGTTTGGATTGAATCTGTAGGATGGAAGCTGCTCAATGTCTGCTTTTGTTAATCCCCGTGGTTTGGCTTCTCCCAGACGTTCTGCCAAATTCAGCAGTGCCTGCAAAACATGGAAACCAGACATTTAAAAATTCACTGATCAAACAGACTCTGGTTCCATTAGTGTTGGGCACTACCATCACATCTCACTATGCCAGATGCTAGCACAAAACACCCTTCTATCAAGAAATGTTTAGAACCTTAGTTCTCCCACACAATACAAGCTTCTTGGAAAGTCTTTCAGAGCTTAACCATCTTTGTAATTATGTGACTATGTAATTATGTAAGGTATCTGGGATTTCAAAACCCACTTCCCAAGGACCCAATTTCCAATTAGTCCTGTGACTGTATGCACAGCTCAATAAATAATTCGCTTCTGAGGGATCGCCTCACTCTGCTATGAAATTAACAGTGCCAGTAACCAGAAAGAAATTGTCAACTAATTTCCTTTGTTCGAATAGGTGAATTTGGTCCTGTGAGAGAAATCATAAATTTAATGGGACAGTTTATGATTCCCACTCCATGTCTTGGGCTAGTTGAACTAAAATATAGATATTTTATCCTCAATCTGGAAAACAAATACATATCATCAAACTTTAGGCGCTTTTTTGGCTGCTAATTTTTATGTTAATTTTCTGTAAGCCAACGATTGCAACTAAAATCCTTTCATGTATATAATTTGCAATCTGTCATGTATTTAACTCACACTCCTTCATGAGGGGCCTAGGAAACAACATCAGTGTGATAGACAATCAACGCAGAGAAAAGAACCTATGAAAGCTGCAAATGGTATTGATTTCTTACACTACTGAACCTAGGGCCCAAATTCTCAGAAGACACTGCTCCTTCTGAACTACCACAGAAGTTATTACAGAAGTGCTCATTGTCAAACTGAAGATGTGCAACTACACAGGTATCTTAACAAGAGCACAGGCAAAGAGATGCAAAAGTCAGGGTTAATGATGACTAACTCAAGAGAAATCAAATGGAATCCATTAGCTTCAGAACCAGCAAAGAAACAACAGCTGGAACAGCCCCATAATTATCTAGGATATTTAAGAGGGTTCTGCATTTCCAGATGTGAATTACCATACCCTCCCAGAGGGCAAGAAAAGGTAGTAAGGCAATTTTATAAATATTATGTTTAGATTAATTAATCCTATGATATTAAAACTATTTTGAAAGTTACACTCATAAAACCAGTAACTTACCCTTTTCTTTTGAAAGTGCTTCACTTCTGTTTGGTATTTAAAATCAATTTAATTTTGAAAGGAGAAGAGTAGCATGGAGAACATAAAAGTTGAACAATTTAATCACTACTAGCCTGGAAAGGTGAATTCTGGGAAAGTGCAATAGACAAGAAAGAAAGCTAAACACTTCTAACATTCAGTATTACAAAAAAAATCTGAAAGGACCATTTTTGGATTCTGTCTTCACAGTCACTACATTTATTTGAAAAGCAAAACCACAATTAAAAGCAAAATATAATAAAATTTTTTCTATTGCTTGAGCTAACATCTGTTCTTTAAAGGTAGTTGTAGTTCACACACCAACCTCATAGTTTTCTACCTCTCCATCTTCCACATCCAACTCAAAGCTGAAAGCTGGTCCAACTGCCGGTGGCACTGGGAGCATTGATCTACCACAAGAGCAAACAAGGATAAGGTTCAGCATCTTGCTGAAGGAAAGCACAGAAACATCTGGCAGAGGTAAAGTAACCTTCCTGATGCCTCTCAAATCAACATATTCCCAGAACTAGCAAAAATGTTATGTTTGAAGTCAAGAACAGACATTTGAAGTGAAAGAGTCACAGGAAAATGCTTTTCCTGCTATTTTCTGATATTGGGAGTCCTGACTTTTTAACTGCATGCATGCTTCACTTGATACTTTTAACCAAGCTCAGCTTTATTACAAAAACTAATCTCTTAATTATCACAGACTATGGAGACCTAAAACTGACAAAAAATTGACATTCTGGTTTTAAATATGTTTTATTTCCTTAAGTGGATAAAAGACCATCAAAGAGGAATACTAAGTCCATTTAGATCTCCAACATAAAAGTCTTGCAACTTCTGCAAGCGTAAAACACACAGTGAAGATAAATAGGATTTGCTACTGGACAAACCCACCCTGAAGACAAGCACAAATTCACTTTCTCATGTACTGTGATGTTGGTAAAAGCAGAATCCCTTCAGACTGAGAGATCAAAGAGATGTTTTTCTGGTTGTATATTCAGTAAGTCTTTTTACCCCTCCAAGGTAGAACAATGGGTCAAAACTTCATCCAGAGACATGGAAACCACAAATTCAAAGCACCAATATAGTAGAATCAGGAATTACTGTGCCACATCATATCCTCAATGAATAGGCAAGAAGCTATGACACTACTCTCAGACTGCAAGATGAAAAGTTCAACAACTTTGCTGAATCAGATTTCTGGTGCCATTTTCATGCCACATCTGATGTTGCACACAGAGAATCTACAGATCTGGTGTCAGTGCTTGATTATTTCCTTGTCAATGTCACCAGAAACTTAATCTTTGTTTTCCAAACATTTAATTCTTACTTCTAATACAGAACACAGAAGACTAATACATCTCATGTCATAGACCCAAACTCTTTTCCAGAGAGTCTACCATAACACACTACAGATAATTCCTAAATGTTAACTGTCCCACATCTTTTCCAGAAATAGCTCATCATAAGCAGAACAGAAATGTGACAGCTGCGACAGAGTAGTACTTCAGCCAATAAAGAGTAACACATCACAGAAGTCCCCACTCTTGTGTTTTGTAATTAAGAACCAAACGAAATTAATTTATTCCGTAAGTGAAGACTCCCAGAACTTGATCCTACAGTGTAACTATGCCTCTGTAAGAGTATCATAGAACCATGATTTAAAATCTGTTGAAGATTTTACCAAGAATTCAGAAACAAGAGGCTACTGTGCCTCAAAATACCTACCAAACTACACTGGACAAAAGCTGTTCACTTGTATTTTTCCTTGCTCAGTGGTGTAGGTTATTAAAAACAGGCCGAAAAGTTTACACAGAAATGGAAGTTTTCCTCTGAGACATGTGAAATATGTCTGGTCTCTGGTAGAGTCCAACTATAAAAAGTGCCAAGATGTTTTCTGACTTCTTAATAGCCTACATGGAAGCAAATGTACTTTTCACTTACAGCACATAAGGTAATAGGCTGGGATGGTAAGGGTGTGGTGGTATTGGCTGCTGTGATCGGTATCTGCTGCGCCCTGTGAGTCTTCGAGGCATAAAAGGTGGGTAAGGCTGCAAGAAAGAAGAAAATAAGCTTCAACTGAAACTTGTGTCCAGTTCTGGGCTCCCCAGCACAAGACAGACATAGACATATTGGAGAGGGTCACTAAGATGGGATTGGAGCATATCACGTGTGCAAAAAGGCTGAAACAGCTACGCCTCTTCAGCCTGGAGAAGAGAGGGCTTGGGGGGATCCTATCAATGTATATAAATACCTGAAGGGAGGGTGCAAAGAAGACGGAGCCAGGCTCTTTTCAGCGGTGCCCAGTGGAAAGACCAGAGACATTGGGCACAGACTGAAACACACGAGGCTCCGTCTGAACATCAGGAAACACTTCTTTACTCTGAGGGTGAATGAGCACTGGCACAGGTTGCCTAGGGAGATGGTGGAGTCTCCCTTCCTGGAGATACTCAAAAGCTGGCTGGACACAGTCCTGGACACTCAGTTTTAGGTGGCCCTGCTTGACCAGATGACCTCCCTTCCAACCTTATCCAATCTGTGAGCCCATGATTCAACATTTTCTGTTCTTAATCTATAATGAAATAATGAAATCCACTTTCAATAAAGCATTGTTTAAAAAATTCAGCCTCTGCTAAAATCCAACAGAATCTCAGCCTCAATTTGAAATTACTATTCCCATCTATAATATACAATCATACCAATTCATGTGAAAAAGTGGTAATATACAACAGAAATCCTTACAAGTTCTTGTGTGTTTAGTCTACAGTCAGTATAGGCTGGGAAACAGGACATGAATTGCTGAACCGCTTGTAAATATAAAAGGCTCAAGTGCTATTATGCAGGCCTGTGCATAGGCAGTTGAGTAAAGAAGCCCTTAAAAAACTCTTTAAAAATGAGAATTAAAAAAAAATCTTAAAAAAGCCTCTAACTTTTAAGCAATGGTGTATACTTATATTTAGGCTTAAAGGCTTGAAGCCTTTCAGGTGTATGTAGAAGGTGTAATTAGTACAATTTCTGCAGCTGGACCACACATAGAGAGACACTCTAGCCCAAAGTTTCAATGCATTCATTCCATGCAGGAATGAATGGCGCTTTTTGTCATCTTTTGGCACTATCAGGGCGCTTTTTGTCATCTTTTACTAAAATGTTTTTGTATTTTCTACAACTAATGTTTTTGAATTTTCTACAATATTCATGTATCCCTATTAAATTAATATTTGAGGGCCTTAAGACTTCTTTTGTTTTAAATAAAGAACACTCTAAGCCTTTACTAACACGTTTTTCTTCTTACATGTTTGAAATTTGAAAGCACAAGAGACCAACACCCCCAATGACTAATTTGAAATCCCCTAATTTTACAATAGAAACATTATAATTAGGTAGCCATGGTCATACATAAAATTAACATATGAATATGAACATAAGAACAATGCAAAAGAGCCAGGTTCCTTTTGGTTGAAGTCTCAAACTAGACATATGAAATATTAATTTTACTGCTTTGTGAATTCTGCAATCCAAAAACATAATTAGAAACTGTTGTGTTCACTGAATGAAAAAGAACCAGAAATGCAGCTATTCCATTCTAATGTTAATGCAAATAAAGCTTTGTAAAGATTTAGTATTACTTTATAAAACCCCACATGGTTACTTGTAATATGTCTCTATTCTACTCCTTTGCAATAAACAACACAGAGCTGAACTATCAGAGACGACAAATGCTACTATCTGCAGAAATTGGTTATTATGTTCCCTATTTACTTTAACAACCAAACTTAAAAATGAAGAAGTCTGACTCCAAGTAAAACATGTATGATTAGACTAATTCATCTAACAAGCATACTGAATAAAATACAATCAGTTTATGGAAGCTTTCAAGTGTCCTGGACTCCAGAGTGTCTCCTAGTGCCTGAAAACTTCATTGAAAATCTGTACACCTTTAGATTAGGAGTAAGTTGATCACTTTTTGAAATGGTGGACATTTACTTGAACCTTTATGAAAACTGAAAGCAACCATTTGACTAGGTTCTGTGATTTCAAGAAGAATAATTGAAGACAAGGTATCTGTGTATTCTGCAGCTGCAGGGCCTAAAATTTAATTATTATTTAAAATTTAAATAACAATATGCCCCTAAAACCACTGACAACTTGATGTATATGTCAAACAACAAAAAATTTCAGCACCTAAACTTGGAATCTAGGTATTTCTCCCAGCATCACACAGGCAGGANCTAGTATAATTGCAAATTAAAGTACAAGACAAAGATCCTAGAAGCAGCACCACTGGACACACCACAGAAGCACACAATTCAACAAAATTCAACACAGACTTTATCCTGCACCACTTTTAATTTTATTTTGTGCTGCTGCAGTTGAACTGCCTGTCATTCCCCTGAAAGCTGAGTTAAATCAAGCTTTATAACATGGCTATCTTTATAATATATGGTGTGGTCTAAATTATTGAAGCGCTCTACAACTGCTTAAAGAGAACTATTTTTAAAACATTCTGGCTTTCCTGAGCTGAGGAAACTCAACATATGATGAAGAATTAACTAAAAGTGACAACAGTTTTTCTGAACTGTACTAACTGATACCTGCAATAGAAGTCCTGGACTATGTGACAACATGGAAAGTTTTCTAAGTAGATGCTGCTGCAGTCTGCAGATAATGTTACTGGAAATAATTTGCTGATGTCATTAAATTACTCTTAACTTGATTAACTTAGGCTTAAAGAAAATACCACAATATGCAGCTGGTTCCAATAATGGAATATGATTGCAAAAGTGTGACTTTTCAACAAAATGTACTACAGAATAAAGATCAAGAATGTCAATGCAGTATGAAAGAGAATGTAGCATAGAAAACAATACTTACTACCCCAAATGACACCTCCTGGTGTAATGGATCATGGGCTAAGAATTGAAGAGGAGCTGAGGGAGGCAACGTTGGTGGATGGGCTGAGGGAGGGTATGTAAAACCTCCTACAGGAAGCTGTTCTCCAAGCAATTCAACATCATTTTCTATCCTTTGAAGTGGCTACAAAAAAAACAGAGATAGTCTTTGTTGCAATAACAGAGATGAAATTTTTTCCCCAATAAAGAACTGCAGTCCCAGCTGTATATTCCGTGCTGCCATGATCAATTTTATAGTAACTCTGTGAGCAATTCCTAGGTCATTAACACTACCCAAAAAAAAGCAAAGACAACACTACACATTTGATATAAATTCACCTTTTCCAGCTAGCCATGCTTATAGACCAGGAATTTATGCGATCTAGCAAATATAGGAGTGGCTGTAATTTCCTGTATCTTGCATTTTTCAGGACAAATATTTGTTCTCCTTCTTGCCAGGCTGCTCTCACTGTATAACTATGCGAGAGAAAAAAATAAACAACCATAGACAAGAACTGAAATTGCGCCAGAAAAACTGAAAAGTGGAGGGGAATCATGATGGTTCCAGTAGATGAAACTGATAATCATATCCAAAAAGCAAGCAGATGCTTTCCTAGGAGGGTCATGCAAGCATAACCTAACAAGTAGTCCTGAGGTTTCAGAAGCATGGGATTCCAGATTGGTTTTGTTGCTAGTCAAATCTATTACATTAGTCAGGTTCAAAAGTGCCCAATAGACAACCAGGAATTCTCACTGTTTCACAAATACACCATTCTGTTAGTGACACTGAATTCCACCATTTCAAGAAATTCAGCTAAGAAAGCCACCTTGTGGAATCAAAGGAATATACTGTTTTCCTGTAAAACAGAACAAGATATTCTTAAACCACTATGATGCAAGGTTTTTGGCAGAGCTGAAAGCAGACAGGCAAGCCTAGTTAAAAACCTAAGTAAGCAACTCAAGGTAAAACCTGAATCCATAAATTTTCTAAATTTAACTCTCGCAAAAATTTCTACCACAAAAAACCACTTTGTTAGGATGATGGAAACTGCTCTCCCATCACTGTAATGAAGTGATTACAATCCTATCCACAACAGAGATATGGCATGAAGGAGTCTCAGCAGTGTTTGCAATAATAAAGCTACATCCTATTTCTGAGTTACTGAAATATCTGCATCTTCTACTCACTGGGGCAAGCAAATGGATAAGTAGTCAGATAACCACACAGAAGGAGTGGTAGGCCAGAACTGTAAACCCGATTTCCCCCTAAATCCAAAACACGGTCACATTTTCCTATGTTTGCGCAGTCGATTTCACTAAGCCAAATCTGCTTCAGCAACATCAGCAACTTTCATAAGAGTAAAGAAAATGTCTTAGGAAAACAACTGGTTATTTAAAAATTAATCAAGAAGAAATACAAAAGAAACATGTAACAAAAGCAACACTCTGTGCCTTTTTCTCTGCTAAGCTTTTCTCTGAGATGCCTACTATACTTACACAACCTCCTCTGGATTCTATTTTGCTTCCTGGGAAAGAAATACCTGATGGTGAAGGAAATACCCATCTTTCTGAGAGAAGTAAAAGCATATGGACAAACAGCACAGGCAATGATGAAATCTGAAGTGAAACACTGAACTTCAGAAGTATTTTTTCATCTTCATACCAAGCAATACAATTTGAAAGAAAATCCTTGTTTCCTCAATCAGGTATCAGTACTATATGCCCATCCAGCCCACCAGTTCTACTGAGAGTGGGGTAAGAAGCATTACTTACCGACCGTGACTGTTGTGCTTGGAAAGGAACAAATTGTCCTGGAGGAGGTAAGTGAGGAGGGTGGTGTGTAGAGATATGAGGAGGATGCAAAAGGAATGGGTCACTAGAAATGAGGGGTGGAAATGCTGCATATGGTACAGGTAGATGCTGGACTGAGCATGCCTGAAGCATCTGCAATAAAATGAAAACAATACATTTTTGTAGCCAAACATTCCCTACACAATGTTCCATATTCTATGTATTTACTACATAAAGATATAATCGTAACAGAACAGTTCTTTAGCCTTGTTGAAAAAGCCTCTAAAATACACATAAATAGTAACTCATTCAAATACCCAAGGAACAGTGATTACTACAGAACAGGCTCTAGGAAGCAGCATAGTATGACATCTGCCCAGTGCTCATGAGGTCACCAGGAGACTGGATTTTTAATACTCCGGGACCAGACAGGCTCCTAAGTGATGAACAGATACAGTTATCCTAGTTAATTTTATTTTTCCCACATATCAGCATCAAAAAAACAAGCCAAAGCAATGGTCTTGCAAGCACTATAAGCTCTAGATGTAGATAAGGGACTCAGCTGTCAGACTGCGCTTAAAGACCTCTGTTGCCTCACATACTATGAACAACTCATACAGTCTGCTTCGTTTTGCACTTTTGGGCAAGTCCTATGCTCTAAAAGCAGCTCCCTAGTGACAAATACTACAGGAAATAGCTCTTTTTCTCTCCTCCTTTAAATACCTGACAAAAAAGCAATTTTCAGCACTAATGTTTGAACAATAAAATGCTGAAAGCACTGCAGGGGAACAAGAACATACTTTGTGGCATTGTTCAATTTTACTTCCACCTTTCTATATGGAGGAGCAAGGAATCTGCAATCTCCTTTTTGCTGCACTTTGATCCATTATGAGAATGTCAGACATTTCTTTTACACTTTTAACAATTAAAAGAGCATTTAATTAAGATATTCATTATCAAATCTTGAAAAGAAAGACTACCCAGTTTTGATCTCTCACTTTTTTTTGTCCTATTAGTAATGTCACACAGCATACATTTACGTATTGACTATAATAACATAAAATGGTAAAAGGAATTTATTTAAAATTAGATTTCAGTAGTGGAATTGAAACGATCATCTCAATTTGCTATGATCATGACCAAACATAAACCTCCAAATGCACCAAAATACTAGTAGATTAATTTGATCCAACTACTATTTTTAATTTAAATGCTGACTATTCTTTTCCCTCAGCTACTACATCATTTTTTCTAAAAAATAAATACCATGAACAAGTGTTTCTATGGTTATAATACATTCTTATTGTATTTTACTAAATTGCAAACTGTCCTCTGAAATAGCTGAAGATAAATTTGCAGGTAGAACATCTCACAGTCTTCTTCAAAACATGAGATTCTTTGGGAAACACTGAAACAGGATTCTATGCGGTAAAGATTACCATAGCTCCTACATATGTTTGGAAATGTTTGATTTGTGCTATGCCCATGTCACTTTTTAAAGGCAAATGAGACGACACTAATTTCCAAGGAGAAAGAAATGAAAATTATCTGTTTATTCATTCAAGCTTTTTAAAAAGTTCTTCAGTTTGGACATATCATAGAATGACCTGGGTTGGAAGGCACCTTAAAGATTATCTTATTCCAAATCCCCTGCCATGGGCAGGGACACCTTTCACTAGACAAGGTTGCTCAGAGCTTCATCCAACCTGGCCTTTAACACTTTCAGGGATGTGGCATCCATAACTTTTCTGGGCAACCTGTTCCCGTGCCTCACCACCCTCACAGTAGAGAATTTTTTTTTTCCTAATACATAATTTAAACTTTCTCTTTTTCAGTTTAAAGCCATTCCCCACCTTGTTCTGTCACCATATGCCCTTGTAAAAAGTCTCAGTCCACCATTCTTGTAGGCTCCCTTCAAGTATTGGAATTAAGAGTACCCCAAAGCCTTCTCTTTTCCAGGCTGAACAAACCCAACTCTCTCAGTCTTTCATGACAGGAGAGGTGCTCCATCCCTCTGATCATCTTGGTCTCTCTCCTCTGGACTCACTCCAACAGTTCCATGTCCTTCCTGTGAGAGGTGCTCCATCCCTCTGATCATCTTGGTCTCTCTCCTCTGGACTCACTCCAACAGTTCCATGTCCTTCCTGTGGTGGGACCCCAGAGCTGGACGCAGAGTTCCAGGTGGGCTCTCACCAGAGCAGAGCAGAGGGGCAGAATCCCCTCCCTTGCCTGCTGCCTACCCTGCTTTGGATGCAGCCCAGGACACCTTTGGCTTTCTGGGCTGGGATTGCCCATGGCTGGATCATGTGCAGCCTGTCACCCACCAGCACCCCCAAGTCCTTCTCACAGAGCTGCTCTCCATCTGTTCATCCCCAGCCTGTGTTGGTATAACCCAGGTGCAGCACCTTGTGTTTGGTCTTGTTACACCTCATGAGATTTCACATGGGCCCACTTTTCAAGCTTGTCCATGTCCCTCTGGATGCCATCTTAGTCTTTGAAGAACTTTTAAAACTGATGAAGTTATTTAATAAATGGCATTTGTTTACTTCATAGTTACGCATGCAGAGAGATAGACAAATATGGTGAAAATAACAAAAGGAAACTGGGAAGTTCACAGAGGGAGCTGGTGATCAAGGTGATGCGCTGGAGGACATGTGCTACCTTGAGATGTATTTTTATAGTCTGGAGAAATTGGCCGACAGGAACTATTTAAAGTTCAAAGACAAACATGAAGTCTGGCACTCGAAAAGAGTAACTCCATAGATCAGGACACTCTGAGACTAATTGGTTGCAGTCAATTTGCAGAAAAAAACCTGGGGTTGTGGTGGATACGTACATAATACCCATAGTGTACTAAGCCAAAAAGGCCTATGGCATGCATGGCTAAGAAAGCAACTGGTGAAACTAGTCAAGTGATTCTGCCCCTCCATTCAGAAACCATGACATTTATCTCAAGTCCTGGGCCCAGTTTTGGGCGTCCCAGTGCCAAACACAGACAATGACAACATGATGACCAGGTCTTGATGAAAGTCACGAAGACCAGTGACTTGAAGAGAACTGCATAAAAGAGGTGGCAGAACTAGACTTGTTCTTCTTTATAAACAGAAAAGTAAGCAAATACCTTACCCCTGTGTGTAACTACTTCCTGAGAGTGGACAGGAAGAATCCAAGACCTCCTCAAGAAGCAAAGTGAGAGCACAAGACCAATGGGATGATGATGCAACAAAGAAAACTCAGCTAGACATACAGAGGAGATTCTTTATCACAAGGACAGTCAAATGCTGAAGCAGAAACTTAAGAGGCATTGTGAAATCTCCATACTTGGAAGTTGGTACTGCAGCAGGTGACCACTAGGCAACCTCCAGAGTCCCCTCTTAACTCAAAACTATTCCTCAATTTTATGCTTTAACAGAAGAAAGCATAAAGTCTGCCTGCTGATGCTAGAGAAACCTAACTGTTTATTTTCATTTGTACTGGATCTTTTCTCTCAACACACTTGATTAACTGTTGTACATTCAAAACAAAAACCAGAGCTTTACTCCTATATGTATTAAAAGGACAACTGCATTGTTGAATTACAAAACCTTTTATGAATTGCACAGATAATATATCTATTCAAAGCATAGGGTAAGATAATTAGTTTGTGTTGGATGGATTTCCCTAAACCCCAAGACAGTTTCAGATTTTTCTCTGTTGTTTCTCAGGACATGTTGCTCTTTTCCTTGCTGAATTTACTATGTAAGTATTGTTCCAGTCTCTGGGTACTTATTCTGAGATTGCTTTGTTCCACTACCACCACCATTAAACAGAAGAAAAACCCTGTCACTCATGCTGCCTCAGGGATACACATCAGCTTATATAACAGATTTTCACCAATTTGACAGGTAAGGAAGAGATTCTCACAAGTACTCCAGACTAGCCAGCACCATGCTGCAGACTTGTTGCCTCTCATGGAGATAAATGGCACCTGGGCATGATAAACACAAATTACCCTTACTCTTCAATGAGCAGCCTAAAGAAATAGATGGGTCATATCAAGGGTTTTGTTTCAGTGCTACACAGGCTTATTCATGTCACAGAATGCACAGGAAAAGCAAAGTTATGCACTGCTAGCAGAGATCAACATTATACCAACATCAAAAATGTGCACTAGATACTGTATATAGTACCGTGTATGACATTTTAGATTTGTACTAGAAAAATAGATTGAAGCTGGTGTAGTTAGAGAGACCCACTTACTGGGGGAGGCACACTGCAAACTGGAAGGTGCTGGCCACTGAAAACCACTGAGCACCCTGGGACCTGCTGCGTGCTGCAGGCTGGAATGTGCTGGCCTGTGCAAAGTGGTATCCCATGTGGAGCCACAGTTGTCACTGTGTATGAAACAGGAACTGTGCCCTGATGGATCTGCAGCAAAAGGAAAAGAAAATGTATTTAATAACTTACTGCAAAGTCTTAACACTGTTGTACAGCACAGTGAGATAACAAGTTTTACTTACAGATTAGAAAAATAATATATTCACAAAGGAAGTGTAATAGGAGGTACATGATTGTGATTTCTGTACATTAAAATGTTTTAATCAATGGAATGTTATTTATTGATCAGAATTTCTCGGCAAGAGGGATCTCTCAGCTTAACATGTTAAAACTTCAGTGGCACCTTAGTCACTCAGAAGTACGTCAGACTACTAAACCTGCCTACCCTCCCTTCTCTCCCCCAGGTTAATTATTAAATTAACCTTCTTATGAAATAAGAAGGTGGTAACTCCCACATAAAAAGCTAATCTACAAGCAGCTCAAGAATCTTCTCAGTTCTGAAGGGACTGATTCAGTATTAATTCAAGAAACTTGTATCTCTAAACAACAAAACAATTTTCCAGATTTTCTTTCTTCCTAAGAGACCACTCTCTTGATTCACTTTCAGGCCAGTATTTAAGCTAAATTCCTAATTTAAGTAACAGAACAGCTAACTAGAAAGCTGAAAAGCAAAAGTTAACATGACTAAGAGGCAGCAGACCCTAACTGTCCAGATTCATATTAGGAAACCACGTAACCCAATTTTCTAACTAGTGGCAATCCCTAAAATTTAATCATCAAACCAAGATCCAAAGGTATTCTGGACCTAGAAACCACATGAGATGTTTGTTTGTTTGAAATTTTGTTGTTGGTTTTGTTGATTTTTTTAACACTGAACAATCTTTTAACACTTTCATGCTCTAATAAAACTGAAAAGGCTTAATAGTCAGGCAGCACAGATTAATTGAAAGTAATTATTTCAAAGCTCTCTCTTACTTCATGATCAGCCAAAACAGAACCTTCTGATTTAAAATGGAACAAGAACAGCTCCTCATGAAGGTGAGAATGAGTAAAGAGAGCTAAACTACCAAACTGGTAGTGTACAGTCAGATAAAAGACCAGATCACTGAACACAGGTAAAAATCTCAAACATCAATAATGACAGAAACCACGCTCAGGAAAGACACTGAACTTGAAGAAGTTCTGGCTCTGCTACAAAAAGCTGGGTGTAAGTGCAATGCTATATGTGATCCTGGAACGTTTGTTGCTCATAATAATAACAAAGAATGACTTCTCAAAATGTTCATGCACCTGAATTGGAAAGTAGCACTATGGAATACCCCAGTCAGTCTGGAAATACTGACATCTGATCACAGATGGTATTTGGCAGTGGAATGGAAAACTGTCCAGCCAGACTTGTCATGAGCTTACAACATAAAGCAAGAGCATTATCAGATCTCCACCAGAAGAACTATTAAAAAATGTAAGTTGGTGAGACTGCTAGAATGGCACTGGCTTCCATCCTTTCACTTGGCCCCAAATGCAAATACTTCCCTGCTGAAAACTGCCCTGCACACATAGTATGACACACCAGGGCTATGCATCTGCGCTGAATGCAAACCAGCTTTTAAGCACAGATGTTACAGCGGCATTCTGTGTGTGTGCAGCTTCCAATGTGGACATCTATAGTCTATTCACAGCTATGTAGCAATTAGTGTACTTGTGCTGTGGCCTGTTAATTTAGCACACAACAACAAAGGTTATCTCAACAGGATCACAGAATCATTTACTCTGGAAAAGACCACTAAGTTCATAAAGTCCAACCATTAACCCAGCACTGCCATCCCTAAATCACATCTGTAATTGACACACCTATGTGTCTTTTAAATACCTCCAGGCATGGTGATTCCACCACTTCCCTGGGAAGCCAGTTCCAACGCTTGACAACCCTTTCAGTAATTTTTCATAATATCCAATCTACCCTTGTGCAATTTCTTCCTGTCCTGTCACTTGTTACTTGGGAAACCAATGCCCACCAGGTTACAACCTCCTTTCAGGTAATTTTAGAGATTGGTAAGGTCTTCCCAGAGCCTACTTTTCTCCAGGCTAAACACACCCAGCTCCCTCAGTCACTCCTCATATGATCTGCGCTCCAGGCCCTTCACCAGTTTCACTGCTCTTCCAAGGACGTGCTCCATCAATGCAATGTCCTTCTTGTAGTGAGAGGCCCAAAATTTCTTTTACAGGTCCTCAGTTACATAATTCTATACAAAGTGCTGTCACAGAGAGGAATTATTTACTTTCTGGACCAACTCGTATATAATTTTTTCATATAATTTAAGGAAGAGTTGATTAGGCTTGGAGAGTTAATTTAATTATGCAACAAAACTATTGTGTGTTCTGCTGCTAGGTAGACAACACATTACGTATTCACAATAAATAGGTATTGTGAATTCTACCTCTAAATAATACATTTTAACTATTTAATTATTCCTAAGATAAGGTGAAGTATTTCATGTGAAATAGAAGACATAATTAATAAGTATCATATCACATCTTTATTGCAAGAAAGTAATTACAAAAGCAAAATAACTGCATTTCAGTGGTTCGAGACAGAGACATAGAGAAATATGCCAATTCACGCACTGACAAATTGTTAAGTATGAATTGTTAAGTATCGATCTTCTTTATTAAAAGTGTGAACTTTTGGGGGATTTTTTCACTGCCTACTGCAATGCTTCATACACATAATAGTCAACAAAAACCACTCTGTAAGAAGTGAAATAGAAATTAGTGCTCTGTGACTTTCATTGTCAACTATGAGATGACATGATTTGGTGAGGAGAGGGATCTTGAAGATGGTGGGAAAACCCCCCTAAAACCACATCTTGAAAAGCCTTCTGATTGTGCTCTAGAAGTTTTACCTGATCATGAATGTCAACCATCACTGCATTCTGCTGTGGTGGGTGAGCAGCTGGGTGCAACATACGAGGAGATACATTCGGTGGGCGAAAGGCTCGAGGCTCTTCTATTGCTTGCTGCTGTCCATAGGAGAGATGGTGATAGTTTTCATCCTGGCTAACAGAATTATGTCTAGACAAACGATCTCTCCTTGTTCTCTGACGTCGAACAGGAGGACTGGAAATGCATTAAAAAAATTAGAGGTTATATAATTGACACAAATCCTTCTTAGTAAGTAAAATCTCAAGATAATCAAATATCAAGGAATTTTTAAACTGGAAAATTTTACTAGAACAAGTTTATTAGATTGGAATAAAATTTTTTACTGACAGAACTGCTAGAATCCTTTTAAATGACACTTTTTTCAGTACGGAAATTCTCAACAGAGCACAACTTAATGCTGTTAGGGAAACCAAGAGAAGAACTCCTATGTAAATATTACCTTGTTAAAAAAATGACACTTGGATTGCCACAGTAGTGCTCAAAAGTCAAGATAGCAATCTTCACGATATTCCCATGCCTTTATTCTATCTAGGTAAAAATCCTTCATTAAATGATCACAGATTTCCCCAGGGTCTTTATTTCAACCATGCCACAGAATGATTACTTGCTTAGTGACAGCACACAAAGCAGTAGACTTCTTTAAAGATACAAATTAATTTTTCAGCTCTCACATGTTCACTACATAACTGAGTGCTTTCTAAAATTCTCTCCAGGAGATCCCAGGAAATCATGATTGGGGTATTGTTTCTTTTCCAGAGTGGAGAACTTCTGTAGATAGACTTAGACCAGACCATACACCTTTTGATCAGTTTGAGCAACTGATCTACAGGTGTAGGATTTGATTATGTATTCTTATATAATTGTGCGCAAGTTCTGAGTAGAGCTGCAACTATTTTGAGCCAAAACTCCTAGAAATCAGAGACCACTGGCTCAGGTTCAGCACTCAGAAAATGATGCACACAGATGTGATAAACTCACTATGAGAAGTTTTGAACAAGTCACTTCTCATTTATTTGGAAGGGGAAAGCACTGAGAGCACAAAATGATCTTGCAGTACTTTCAGCACATGCCTTCCAATCTCCACAACACACACAAGTTACAGGTCCCAGAAGCAACAGCATACTAAAGCTACATGGGGTGAAATGGTTTCCCATTTATGAAACAGGCTAAAGGACCTAAACTGCAGAGAAGAGACAAAAAGGATCATTATTAGAACATGTCCTCTCCAACACTGCATAGAACAGAACTTCTGCTATTACAAAATAAAAATCATATAAACCTGCAACCTGTTGGCAAATCCCAGACACTTCTCAGGCTTAGTCCAACTTTTGTGCTGCATGAAACAGACACAGTCGAGGAAAGTGACACCATATAATCACCTACCCAGATGCAACTGTGAGCATATGATACAATGTCTCAAACCACTATTTTTCTACCCTACCTCACAGAGATTTTTTGACACTATTACCTCTCTCAGAACTGAAATATGGTAATTCTCAACAGGTCAGACAGAAAGCATAAGGCCAGGCTGTAACACAGCAAAGAAAAATCCAAACAAATTTAAAAATGCATAGCCACCTTTATTTTTATAAACTACCATGGCAGAACAAACAAGCTGTGTTTTCTTCTGACCACTGAGAACCTAATTTTTAGTTCTTACTAATGTATTTTAAATCCAGTTTTCTTTCCTGGAGTTT
>VXBC01005900.1:172602-190637 GCA_013399945.1 Ploceus nigricollis | reverse complement strand
TCCTGGAGTTTTTGCTGCATTCTGTATTGCTTTATTACTAATATGATAGAACTGCTACATTCTCCTTAGGTAAAATTGGCATATAAATTTCTAATCATGGAACTAGCAATGCAGAAGATGTTCTATTGTTCTGAGTACTTAGTTGTTTTAAATTTGCTATTTCCTGCTATGAAACAGAAATGGTCTGAATATTTTAACATAAAAATACCTATGTGAGGATTTTTCTTTGGAAAAGCTCCAAAAACAGAGGAAAGTTACAAAAGACAGTACCAGTGCTTCAGAAGAACAGGAATTCTCTGAACTGCCACCAGCACTTAGACAAGGTGGCTTCTTAGACAAGGTAGTTCTCATAAAGCTAGTCTTGCCTCTGTCTTGGTTAAAAGGCTTGGTTTTACTTTTCCATGAACCCGGAATTATGAAAAAGCCAACAAAGGCCGGCAAAACTTCTGGAGTGTCTTTTAAAATGAATGAATAAGTATCATTCTCTGGAAAAAAGCAAAGCTGGATTTTTTCCTGTGCAGAATTATAAATATACTATCCTTTCAGTCAGCAAAATTCAGAACATCTGGATACATACCTTTATTAGCTTCTGAATTATTGGAAATTACTTCAGAATAATTGTCAAGACATGGGTCTAAATTATTATTAAACTTCAGTAATGAATTTGTGTTTGAAGTTTTTAAAGCAGCCACAAAAAATCCTCTGTTGCTACATGCACAGTATAAATATGGTAAATGCCAGGTTAAAACAAAGAGACAGGATGAAAATGGTGAAAAAATTGCAGGAATTCCTACCCTCAGGTAAGAACAGCCATTAAAAGGTATCCATAACTGCAGAGTTAGTATGTGCAGATCTTAGTATTTCTAACAAGAGTGATTTCTTTGCAGTAAGACATTCTTGAATCCCTTTAGTCCACAATTACATTCAGGACAAGGAGGAAAGGAAGCACAGATGAAAGGTAAGGCACAGCAATGGTACAGATCCCCCCATTTCACAATGACTGATAAAGATAAATTGGAATGGCCTTCTCTGTTTCACATAGGCATCCATTATGCTTTTACATTCATAATTTATCTGTACTATATATATGTATCTAGACAAAAATAATCTTTCTGCAAATTCACACCAGAAGGTTATCATTATTAATGCAGTATTTGTTTGCTCACAACAAATCAGAATAAAAAACCACAACAAATTGGGGCACTCTTGTGCCAGGCACTGTACAAAATCACTGATACCAAAAGGTAAGGTCAAAATAGTAAGGCAGGTAATGAAAAAAAAATCCAAGTAATAAAAATACCCAAGACAGACTGTCCTGACCAACAGGAATCAACTGGTAGGACGAAGGAGTTAATGCTGATGACACTAGGGCAGTGATGTTCACACTAGACACACTTCAAAGGTTTTGCCTGCACTTGCCCTAACCTGTTTCCTTGAGCTCAATGACCATTTGCAGCTGGAGGGCACCTTTCATCTTATCTTAACCTGAAAACCTGGTGAACTCTGAAGCCAGTCTGCAATGAGAAGAGAAAACAAAAGCAGGGAAAACAAAAAATTTGCTTCAAAAGCATAGGCATAACCTCACCTAAAGCATTAATAACAGATGCACTCATAATGATCTTAAGGACTCAAGCTTTTGATCTATGAGAATGGCTATTAGTTCTGGTGTGACTCCAGAGCACTCTTAAGACTCAGAAAGACTCCTGCAAAACAAGAAACATGTATGTATTGTTCTCCCTAAAAACCTTGGTACTAGAAACCAGGCGCAATGCTATTTGGAACTGACCTGGAGCTAACTCAAATGCAACACTGCACCCAAGCTAAAAAAATGCCCTGACTCAAGTGCAGGGAAACAAAGTACTGACACATTCAAGTGTCTCTGATTAGAGCAAAAACTTGTGTTATTACCCAGGAGCAGGCGAGCTGGCTGTAGAAAGAGTAATGTTTGTGTTCATAAAGCTACAGCCAACCTAACAACTCCTGTCAGACTGAAGATGGCTTTGCCATGAGGAGTCTCCCTCTTTGCAAGTGGCTTACTTGCAAAAAGCCACAGGCTGCTACTTCATTAGCACTTGACTGCATCTGAACGTCAGGTCCTTTGTCCCATGCACATTCAGCCGTTACACATTTCAATTCTCATCCTCCATCCCACAGTATATCCAAACCGTCTATATACTGCTATCTAACATTTAGCTAGACAGCTAGCTAGCTAGTTAGTTAAACACGCTGTTTAACTCTGCAGATGTTAATGAACACTGCGAAGACATCTGTGTAAACTGACTGGACACCAATCAAAAATGACTGAATGCACATAACCTAGGCATCTCAGTTCAAAACATTTGAGGTCAAGATCCTTTTGTGGGCCAAATGCCCCTAACAGAGCATCCTTGTACCAAACTATATGAAAGGCCTGATCTGTCTTCAGAACAACCCTTTTAAGTTCACAATTTAACCTCTTTCTTAAGTCTGACAAGCTGCACTGAGAGCTGCATATTTTACATGCTACTGATTGAAGGCTTTCAAATTCACGAAGCTGAAGCAAAGATACAAAACTAGCATGCTCTAAGCTCCCTTGCTTCAAAACTACTGGCTGATCATTGCTGACAAATTTGATTTGTGGAATCTGAAGAAAACTAGCTAAGTATATCTTAAGCCTAAATTTCATATTAATGAAAAAGGACAGACTTTTTTTTTTAGTGCAAACCAAGCTAAAACATTTCTTAGAAGCAAACAGAGACAGAGTGTTTTAACTTGCATAAGACGACTCAGTATTTTTTAGGCAGAATGTGAGGCAATGAAAGCTTCTGTTTTGGATAATTTGTTTAACTAGAACAGCAAAAAAATCTGTGAGCTTATGTTTTGCTAGAGTATCATCCATCCAGGCCCCAGTTCCAATTTCTCTCTTCCATGACCACTGGAAGTTATTCCAAAATCTCTGCTTTGAGAAGTTAATGAGCTACAAGCTAAAACCAACATGAAAATCTAATTACTACTACATGTGAATCACCCACCCCAGCAAACATTTGACACTATGCTAACCTTCTCATCTCGCCAGCTGGTGTCTCTCACCTTTATTTTGATTGGTTTTAAGTACAAAAATAATTGTGACTGTAATAGAAATAACAGTATTACACGAGTAATTCTTAACACCTTTAAAAGTACCCTGATGAGAAAGATTTTTCTTTGCACTTTTCTACATGCTTTTTGTCTCAGCGTAGAGTAATAGAGAATTACATTCATAATAAAACATGTTTGGAACACTCTTTTCCTCAGGCTGACTTTTCACATAAATCACAAGCCTGAAATACTTCCAGTAACCTTTTAGTCACAACTGCATTATCTTACAGCTCAAAGGAAACGTTAAGATGTTTATCATCTGTAATCTAGTCAGTGCCACCCAAAACACACCTTCCTTGAGCTAAAATCAGAAAGAATATGAACTTTTTTCCTAAGCTACACAATTTGCTTACCTCCTCCTGTTTCGTGCAGGTGTGTTGCATCGTTCCCCTGAGAAGTGGTGTTGGTTGGGTCGAGCCAAAGGAGGCTGCCTATTTGATGTCATCTCCCATGGTCGCATCGGTGGTGATGGGGCTGGTGATGCTGCTGTGTAGTCAAAGACTGAATGGGAAAGGCGTTGTCGCTTGGGACTAGGACTGTCTTCGCTCTACACCAGTGCAAAGAAAACCAAAACAGAACAAAAACAAAACCAACCTCCAGATGAGTGAACTGCAATCCATACTTCAGTATTGCTTTGCACCTAGCATTAAGAGTGACTCATTGAAGATTGAAGACATCAGGAAATTTAGCACCTGCGAGTATTCACCTTTATACTGTGTTTATAAACACAGATTTTTTTATGGTACCCTAACCCCTAGAAAAATTACTACTTAAATTACACTTTAGCAGCACTAAAATATTCAATTCCAACATCCATGCAAAATCAAAAATCTACCAGAAAAGAGTAACGTGAAGAAAATAAGGCATCACCTATTTTACATTCCTCCTGCCTTAGCACTTAACAGGCTACAGAAGCATGAGAAGATGTATAAACACAGTCTTCACAGCAATAGAATCTGTACTAGTCAGTAGACAGCTGCCACACAGAGCTTGCTCTCTGCATTGGACCTCCTTCCCATCAGGTCTGTACCTAGCTAAGCAGACATTTGCTCTGGACAGCAGCCTATTTTAAATCTGCTAACTCAGCACAGAGATGCTTCATTCTTCTAGTTATTAATGTAATTATAACCATTCATTCACATAATTGGAAAAAAAAAATTATCAATCTCTGGTTAAGTCTGTGTACTTCATTAAAACTCCACAAGGCCTACATAGTGCCTGAAATTTCCAGTGCTAATGATGTGAAGGTCATTCACTTCCAAGCAATGTTTTCCCAGTTGGTTATGAACACAACTTTCACTGTGTGTCCATGCTATCGAACAATTCAATAGAGTTGTCATTCTTCTCAGAACCTCCCACCAATGCCTATGAAGCCAGCAGAAAATGCAATAAACATTCCTCCCCTCCACTCCACTATTCTGCCAAAATTAAACCACATCATGCTGTTAATAGACACGACAACTGAAAATACAGAAAAGTACACATCATACTTCAGAGATTAGTAACTGAACAAAAAACTAAAACCACATGAACTACCACTGAACTATCCTTGAGTCCAAGCATCACATGAACTTCTCTGACAGAATTCCTAGTGCAAGCAAACTTGTAGTATTTAGCTGCCCTCCAGCTTGTCCAGTCACTCCACCACTTCCGTTTCAGTCAACCACCGCACTATTTCAATTACATTTGCATGTAATTGCAGATAGCTGAAGCAGAGAAAACAATTTGTCTGCAACGGCTTTATGTTCCAGAACTTCCCCCTCCCGCTAGACTGTTAGAGGTCTCACTTCAGACTTAATTGTAGACTGGACTATGGACTTCTCCTGGCTCTTAGCTTTACAGGGGCATTTTATTTTCTGAACTGTATTCAGTTGCTTCTTAGTAGTTTTCCATCAACATATAGTTTGTACTCCAGCATTCTTTCCAGTGCAAGGACACTCCTTTCAAGAACTAGAAGTTTTGTTCAGGTGTTCAAGAGACAAAAGGTATTTTTCCTCTCTTTGACTTGTGGCCATTTTTTACAAAATTTGAGAGCTTTTCAGTCTCTTGTCTTCAAACACTTTAACATTGTAGTTTTCCCCTGCTGTATCTTATCTAAAACAGTCAGCTTCCTTAGAGAACCAGCCTGATAATGCATGCATCTGCTTGTTGCTCAATCTCTTTTGAACTCCTTAACCACCTGCCCTTCAATTGTTTAAAGAAAAATAGGTCAAAAGGTAGGTATGCACCTAATGGTTCAAGACAGCAGATGTCCAGGTAAAGGGTGACTCTTCCAGAAGGCTGCTTGCCCTGAGAAGCTCAACACCAAAAAAAAAAAAAAACCCCAAAAACCTGGAAGAGATATGCAGTAAGTGCCTTGAGAGCACAGCTTCTGTGAAAATATATATTTTATTAGATTTCAGAGAACACTGCTAAAGGACAAATCTTAAAGGAATATGCTACAAGAGTCAGAGAAGGATTATTTGTGGCCCAACTTCTTACACCATGATGACTAAGCCTACTCAAAGAGAAAGACAGGTAATAAAAATGCTGGTAAATTAGGTATGCTGGGATTTTGTAAGTGCAAAAGAAAATGTCAAATGGAGGAAGGAAAAAAGTGGATTTAGTGAAGCTGGCAGAAAACAAAACCTTGAAAGAATACAATAACCACTCCTGTCCTAATACGATCTGTACATGCCTTTGGCTGGGATTTCCCACTGCTACTGCCCTAATTTAAATGTGGCACCTATCCCAGGCATTAACACTAATATACCTTGCCCCATAGAAAGCAGTCTACTTTGCAAAAACAGTTCTTCTATTATTTTTTTTCCTTTTTGCATCAGGAGTACACTACTTCAAAGACTGTGGAGATGTAAACTGCTAAGTAGTTTGCCTTCATCATCACTCCAGATTACTCACTCTCACAGATACTTCAAACTCTGTAAGTGCTAACTGCCCTCTGCAGTAAGCAACAGTAATTTTACTCAAAATTGTTTCCTATTAGAAAGAAAATAAAGGTAAAATAATGTTTTGGAACGACATGTACAGAGATTTAAAATGTGTCTTTTTCTGTATTGGAAAAGAAGTAACCTAAAACTTAAGTTCAACTTATTTGCAAACAGATGTTATAAAAAACCCAATACAAACCTAATTAACTGAAGACTTGGTGTTTTGTCTTAGTTTTTATTGGTTTTAAGAAACCAATTCTCATATGGTAATCGTATCAAGATAATAGTAGCATGCAGGAAAGTACAAGGAACTAATAAAATACACATATCCTGTATCATTTTGTTTTCAGGTTATTTTCAATCAGCATGTGGAATATATTGACAGTATGTTTTTTAAGTCTACATTATTATTGGTCATTAAGTTCAGTTGTTTATTTGTGGAATATGATACTCTCAACAATGACAAGAGCTCTCCAAATCCAAAATTACTTATTGTTTCTTGTTAGTACTCAAAATATTTTCTGGGACTACTGTTACTTTTTCCAGCCATACGCTATGTATTTTTCTCATGTCCAACACACAAAAAGAACAGACTGGACGGCAGTTATCAAGAACACTCTACCTAGCTTTTAACTAACAAGATAAACTCACTGCCCTTCTTTAAAAAAACACTGAGCCAAGAGCACGATGAACAGGAATACAGATAACTTTGTATTTAAAGGAATCAGTATCAGGACAAAGTCATCAGATTGTTACTAGTAAAAGAAGCAGCTTATGTCAGGCCACTAAAACCTACAATCTTGTCCCTAAAAATCTGCATTTCACTGACATCCCCAAAAGTTATCATTTCACTGACAAACACAGTATAGTTGTCTCATTCTCATCTGTGTACCCCAAAAACTCTCGTAACTGTAATGGTAATAAAGGTGAATACAGAGTATGATTGTTTGCAAAACACCATTTTCGAAGTGTTTGTTCTATTTCTGTATATGTTTCTTGCAGTAATGTTTTACCTGAAAGCTCTTCCATTTTATTTGGGAAAAACCAGGTATTTTCACCAAGACAACACCCTTCGAGGTTTGTTTTTTTCACTGTCCTTTTCCAGTAAAATTATAAATATTGCAGCCACACACTGATTATTAACCATCACAGAAGGGAATTATTACCAAAGCAATTACTGCAAATATTTGAAAATCATTTTCCTCTCCAACTCCCTTATATATTTCCACTTAATGGTCCTGCGAAACACAAGAAACTACTCCACATCCCCCACCTCAAATTCACAGAATAAACTACATCTATCTGGTAGCCCACAAAAGACCTGTATTTTAAAAGTAAACTAATACTTCAGGAGTATTCTCATGCACAGCCCATAGAAGGCTTTACATAAAGACAATCTGATGGGTATACCCTATAAAACCCTACCACAGGCTGACTAGAAATCATCAGCTGCATGTTTCCTCTTCATGAGTGCATACTGAAAAGGAAATTATTTTTCCCCTTGACACTGAAGCCTTAAGTTTTAGCTTTCATATTTTTCAGATTCTGTGCTGCATAGGTGTGTAGTTCTGAGCTTCATATTAAATGCTGGTAAGCACTCTTCACAGAGTAGCTAGACAAAACAACTCCTTTTCTAGCTTGGGACTTTTTCTAGCTAACGACAACTGTTACAAGTTTTAGACCAAAGAGCATAAACAATGGTGAACTGAAGAGAGAAAACGAGAAGAATGGGACTTCATAATCTGAAGCTGTAATTGGACAATTAACCCCAATATGCAAATGGACCAAAACTTAAGGAAGCGTGGGACCTTGTAACCAGTCGTCCAGTTTGCGACCATTTTGGGTTCATCTTGGGTGTAGCCCTGGCCAGGCTCTTACACTGCCCAAGGTGTATCCTTTAAGGCCTTTTAATTTATACCTACTTTATTCTTTAACTCTGTCTAGCCTCTATTCTAGGTCAGCCTTCTCAAGGCATCAATACAAGTTGATAAACATCAACATTTATAAGCATTTTCAAATGTAATTATAGGCATCTAATGGGCTAGTAAACTGAGTATTCTGCCTATCCTATCTGCTCCAACAATTCTAACAACTGTAATTTGAATTACATTTTAACATTTCTGTTAGTCTGATTGTACCTACAAGAACAGTAAGGTCTTGGGCTGAACAGACAGTTACATTCAAATGCAGTGGCTTTTTCATAATCCAAGACCAAACTAATTGGAAGCACATTTTTTGGCCTAGGTCGAGTAAATTCTGGAAGAGCTGTTCCCCCACAGCCCTAAAACCAAAGCAAGGGAAATCACTTATGTGACAGATGGAGCCATTGCAGGCCAGATGGCTTTGTAAGCATTACTGTCTTCTTCCATCTCTCCCACGGAAAGCAGCAGCTGCAGAAGTTTAACTTCGGTGTGGCATTACAAAGCTACAGCTCCCCTGTAGCTGGCACTATAGATACAAATTCTGTAGGAAACCAACAAAATAACTCAGATAGCTACAGCCCCTCCAGCTCCTGCCACCAAGAGCCTCACTCACGTCTACCACTGGCACTGCAAACCTGGTTGTTGCTAGCATCTCCAGTGAGACTCCAGCTGTTGGCCTAGTTTCTACTCAAACTGGTCTCACCTAGCCCTTGCAGCACTTACACACATGGTATAGAAAGTGAAATTACATGGAGAGGCAGTTAAGAAAAGATCTAATAAAACAGGACAGACTGCAGAGATCGGGCACAGGGCTCAGCCAAACAAGCGTAAAAACTGGCCACAATTTATCTGCATCAGCCCTTTTTCTGTCTGGCCCCATTTTGTTCCTTTTACAACTCCCTTCCCTTGCAGATCACCTCCTCAGATGGCACAGTCTCACTGACCTGCCCCAACATCCTAGACTCTCAGGTTTGCATACTTATCAGTCACAGAATCCTTGTCTGTGTGCACATTTCTGACAACCCATCAGCTACTGTAACAGACCAGATTTTGTTTCTTGTCTTTGTCTCCATTAAGTTTGCTTGGCAGGTTTGTGTGTCTCTCCATATCTGGTTTGTGGCTTCCTCCTTTCTCTTATAATGCCACGTGATGAGGTCTACAATCAAATAATCGCACTGAATTAAACATTGCTATATTCCACATACCCTCTTCAATTAGTGACTGATCAGGTTTCATCCTTTTATCTGCCTCCCTTATTTTTTGCTTCAACAGATTTGTGCCTTAATATGTTCCCATTTATTACTCCTTTTTTTTTTATCCCCTTATGGCACTCAAATGTTCCTTGACCATTCACAACTTACACAAGCTGATGTCTCTCCTTCCACATTCCCTTACAGATCACAAAACTCTTTCACAAACAATAAAGAGCACAACTGTAACTACTCTGTCAGTCCAGGAAGAGTGAAATGAAGATTACTTCTGAAAACAGTAAAAACTAAGAAGAATATGGGAATAAACAACAGCCCTTGCCCTAAACAAGAATATTTAATGAAAGTCAAAGGGTTGGTGTAGGGGATGAGAAGAATTTGTTATGGTAAACCAGGAGAGTTTGTCTCTCCCACCCAGGTAAAGCCCAAAGGACATTTTATCTTCTTGCCATGATAACCCAGGATAGTTCACACACCTCCATCTGTATGCACCTTAGCACTAGTACACATGACAGATGCCAGCTGCAGATCTTGGAATCCAGACAGCAGCACCTGCACTCATCAGACAGTTCCCTAATGAGCAAAACAGGACACTGCACATACACTGTGTACTAATAAGCACAGGTTTTATCATCCTTCCCTGCTGTGCTTTCCCTTGAGTTTCATTCCCAATCATGTCCCCATTTGATCAGCACCGGTGTCCTGGGGCTCCCACAGTGGTAACTCTCAGCTTTAATGAAAGCCAAAGCTTTCACATTGTCCTGCCTTAGTCCTGAGGGATCCACATCTACATTTTGTGTAACAGTGAGGGGGGAAAAAAAAAAAAAGAATAGGATGAAAAAAGTGGCATCATATTAACTTGTAAGCTGATAGATGAAAAGCTCTTGGGGACCATGAAGTTTGACATTTCCTTTAAATATATTCCTAAAATTCTAGCTTTAAATAAAACCAGAAAGGAGCTACTATAAGAAGCAATGATGAGACAGTAAATTAAAAGCCCTGTGCCACAAGTGACAAAAAGTAACAGATTTTATGAACAAGTGGACTACGTCCAAGCCTAACTGGTGTGCTTTTTTCAAGACAAAATAAACAAGGATTATCCAGCTGGACTCAAAGCTGTGTGACAAAGGACCTGTCCATGTATAAAGATTTGCCAGCAGAATCATACTGTAATGACACACATCTTTCACTGGCAAAAGCTCTTTAGAGGAACTTCAGCTGACAAAATAAACACCAGGAATAAGAATCTTTTGCTAGTATAATTGGATTTGCCCAAAGAATTTTGCTGGCTTAGCTGCATCGGCCAACATAGTGATATTTTTCATCCTGCCAACTGTGTGCCAGTCCAATTAGAGCATATAACATTGCTTGTTCAACTTCTGCAGGGTAAGCAGGATTCAGAACCTTTGCTTCAACTCACCATCATTCACATAACCATTACACCTCTTCTCATGAATAAGAGAACATCTGGAACAGATACAGTGACTTCTCTAGTAAGAACTGCAAACTGTTACAGCTGTTGACGATGAGCACAATCTTGGTATAACATAGCCGTGAAGTCAAGGTAAATGGGTACATGGTGAGAAAATAAAAATTCTAATATTGATGTCCACACCCTGCATCAGATCCTAGAATGTAAATAATGCTTCATGTTTTTTAAAAAAAACACCATTCAAATTTTACCTAAAAAATCTCACTATCAGTAATATTCAGAGCCATTTTTTTCTAGCCAAGCTTTTATTTCAGAGTTGTGACCAGGACACAACTTGGAAATGTGACTGTCTGGGCATATGCTAGACAACTTCCTGATGAAGGAACAGTAAGGGAAATCTGAATTTGGTCTAATAAAAAATCGGCAAAGATATGCAGACCTTCCCAAATCTGCAAACTGTTTCAATAAAAGCAGGTGACTAAAAGGAAGACCAAAATGAGCCAATTCTTGAAAAGTCCTAGGCGATAGCACCTGGAGTACTGTGTGCGGTTCTGGGCTCCCCACCACAAGAGAAACACTGACATACTGGAGAGTCCAATAAAGGGTCACAGAGATGATGAAGCACCTATAACACCTCTTGTGTAAAGAAAGGCTGAGACAGCCTCGGACTGACTGATCAGCTTAGAAAAGAGAAGGCTCAGGGCTATCTCATCAGTGAGACACAGCAGGCTCCATCTGAACATGAGTAACTTGACTCTGGAGAGTGACTGAGCACTGGCACAGATTTCACGGAGGCTGTGGAGTCTCTCTTCATGGATTATCTCAAAAGCCATGGTCCTCAGCACTTAGCTCTACCTAGCTCTGTTTCAGTAGAAGAGCTGGACCAGATGACCTCCAGAAGTCCCTTCCAACTTCAGCCACTGTGATTCTGCAGTTGATTTTCATGCAATGCTAAACACAAGGCTTTTTGAAGCCTTTTTCCTGTGAAAGAAGCAAAGTGCAACTCATATAGGACTTCAGGGTACTTCAAGATGTACCCTTGAGATATGAAGTATCCCTGTATCTACAGTTCCCCACTGAACACTAGATACATCTGAATATTCAAAAAGGAAGATCATTTCTTTCTGCACTTCAGAACTTTTTTCTTAATTTTTTTGTCTTAATTCTCACATTGTCAAGAATTAAGAAAACTAATCTGTAACTAGCACGTGGGATGAAAATTCCACAGAAAACAAAAAACATTACACATGACACTGTTTCCTATAGCCACAGCAAAATCTAAAAAAAAAAAAAAAAAGCGGTTAAAAAAACTCACACTCCTGGTGACATCTCTGTTGATTTATGAAGAAAATATATCAATTTGAACAGAATAGTCCTTAGCAAGGCACATCATTCTGAAAAGAAGCCTACAATATTTTCTTTAACTTGCTTTTGAAATATGATTATGTGGTAAGAAGAAAACAAACCACTACATCTTAAAATGGAAACCAATGTTCAACAGCCACGTCAGGTTGCTGGTACAAAATCTTCTGTAGCAGCTATTTTTTTTGTCTTTCAACGCTATAATGGTATATATCAATTACATGGTATGTATCAATTATAGCTGTAACAACTGTACCAAGAACATGCCTCAGTAATCTTTCTAGCCATCCATAATTCACTTCTAGCTAACAGGATTAATTCACTATTTACTGACAGTGGGCACAAAAGCCAATTTGTTCTTCAGCAATCAGAACTGACAACGAATCCTTCATGCAAAGCTTACCTGTGAAGATCTGAGGCATGCAATAGCAAATCACATAGCAATCGTACAGAACTGTTTCAAAAAAAGCAGGTTACTGAAAGAAAGGCCAAAATGAGAGAATTCTTGTAGAAGTCCTAGGAGATAGCATCTGGAGTACTGTGTGCAATTCTGGGCTCCTACTACAAAAGAAACACTGACATACAGACAGTCCAATGAAGACTTGCTTTATTTATGGTCAAAAGACCATTAATAAGCTGAATATTTGATTTGTTGCTTATTCTACATCAGATTGACACTTCTGTGTTTTTCCAGTGTTTTCTCCGTATCAGTTTCTTCTCTGAAATGCATTTCTCACTTAACTGAATGTTTAGGATATACAAAAACAACATTAAGAGACAGCTACATCTGAACTGTTGAAGTTTCACACAGTAAGTACTTGAAACAGTCCAAAGAACTTGATTATTAGATACCAAATTTTCATTCCAAACACTGGAACATTACTTTGCTGCACATGAATTTAAAATACACAAAGCCACTAGAAAAATGTAAAAATATTAGCATCATATTTAGCACTGCAGCAGTCAATAGCACTAAAAAAAAAGAAGGAAAATATTTTAATAAAATTACATATTTCTCATTTTCAACCTCTATTGCTCATACAAAATGGACAGTAAAATCCATATATCACAACTGCAGCACCTCCTTTTCTAATTGTGAAGCAGGTTTAAGAACCAAGGCAGCACACAGCCATCTCAAAGTTCTTCACATTAAATTAGTGTTTGCAACTGCTTGCAGTACTTGCTGCATGCAAACAATCCTTTGAAATATGAACAGGCTTTGCAATCATTTTTTTTGCAGAAATGAATTAAAGCACTTTAAATGCTCCAGACTAACAAAGATGTTAGCAAGTATTTATTTTTGTATCACGTCATCATATTTCTTCTGAATGGGAATCTTTAACTCTCAATCCAAAAACACCAACCAAACATCAATATGGGAAGAAACCTCAGCTATACCTCCCTATTTTAAAAAATCCAATTGCTGGAAGAATATTAATTTTACCTTATAATCCTAATTTACGGTCTCAGTTTTCAACTCAACTTCATCAGTGGTATGTGTGATAGAAAATGGAAAAAAATGTGCTATTTCTACAGACGTTCCCTGCAATTAGTATGTACTATGATAGCAAACATTTCAAGCTTTCTTAAAACTGAAAATTGAAAGAATTATGCAACAAACAGTACTGGTATCCAAAAATACTTTAAAAAAATTTTCCATTGATAATTTCTATCAGTCAATCTCCAAAATGCCTACCAAGAGCTGAGGTAAGTGTCTATGTTTTGATATCTGCACCACCTTACACAATATAGAAAGTGTTATTTCAGGTGACGGTGTTAAAAAGCTATCTCTGGGCCTCCACAGAGTCCTGATCCTATCTTTCATATGTAAACAGAAGATAACTTTTAAATTCCTGAATTATAGATCTAGAAAGAGAACTCGTTTTCCTATACATAGCTGAAACACATAAAACTTTGCACATGTACCATTAAAATGTATTCATTACTGTAAAGAAATTTCTTTAAATGTCATAAAATGTGCTGAAATTGGCATACTTAAAATAATGCCAGGGCAAGAGTGAAGTAGGGAAATCAAGACAAGGTGTTCAGGTATAGACACATCTGAAAAAGATCACATTTTCATTTTTAAACATAGTTCTGCTCTTTCTGCTTTGATGGGATCAGGTATCTGAAGAGAATCTGGCTCAAAACTGTTCAACAGTGAAGTCTACTCTACATATAGTTTGTATATTCAGTGTGTATTCACTAATGATTTTGCCATTTAGACATATGAAATTAACAATACAGGTACCTCACAGAGATAGGGTAATTAGGATATTCATTACAAGTAAAAAACCAAAATCACACTCTTTCAAGATTTTTTTCTCTGTATTAAACTACACATGCACACACATATATGAAACACAACATATGTAAATGGACAAGCTACCACTTGAACACTGAAGACTGAAATCTTCTATTTGTGTTAATGGATGCTATACTGACCGTATTTGTTGACAAAGCATCAAGAGAACATCCAAACATTTATACCAATAAAACCATTTCTCACACTACTGTAACTAATATTCGCAATAGGCACAAGGACAAGTCAGCATTTGAAATCTGTTCCTAGTGAGAGGATTACGGACATAGTAACTCGACCTCTATTGTGGTAACACATATTTATACTTGGCTGCTTTCACTGTTTTTGCTTGTCACAACAATACTGAACTACATTACTGGAAGATGGAAGTATCTGGCCAGCACACCACACTGTTAAAAATTTCTGTGTGTAATGTAGTTTTACATATTCTCAGTTCATGCCACAATTTTTCTCTACATTGCTTCCGTCTCTCTGTATTGTTAGAAATTTGAAGCCCCAACAAATACTCTTCATCCATTTTAGAAACTATACAATGAATCCACAAAAATCCACCTGCCTACCTACTTACCTAATCAGTACAACCAAATTGTCATGTTAACAACAGAATGCTCTTCAATATACTCACACTAGTATTAGTGGGGAAAAAAAAACCCAAAACCAAGAGAAGCAAGTCTTAAAGGATACAGCTTAAAAGAGTTGTATTTAAACACAAACTTGAAAATTCAAAGGTCAAGAATTCTAAGAATAAGGCATCCTAAGTTCAACCTTCTTCAATTTCCTTTTTCTATGGGGAGATGCCACTGAACAAGGGAGAAAACATATCCCAAATGTCACACAATACAACTGCAACCCTTGTCCTCAGCTGTCACAGCCACCTCCAACACCAAACCTCTCACCCTGTGCATCAGTTCTGTCCTTCTATTTATGATACTTGATTTATTACTCCCTTATTCTACAGAATTTTACACATAAAAACAAATTTTCACAGGTGAAATACCAAGGCTTTACTCTGCCTCTACACAGTTTACGAAAAGTAAACTCTTCATCATCTATAGCTGGACACAGTGTGTCACCAAGCACGATGTTATGATTAGCATTTTGCTAAACTATTTTTTAAAAAATTAATTTATTTACACTACAGAGTACTACATGTTGATACACTGCAGAAATATCCTTAACAGCACAATCTAGGACGCCAGGTCATGGCAGTTCATGACTTAAAAAGATGTCCTCTTTCCTTGGTAAAGAACTGGCTGAGTGGCCCAGCCTAGAAAATTCTGGTGAATGGAGTTATATCCAGTTGGTGTCCAGTGACAAGTGGTGTTCACAGGACTCAGTACTGGGGCCAGCCCTACATAACATCTCTATCAACAAACTGGACAAGGGGATCAAATGACTCCTCAGTAAGTTTGCAGATGACACTAAGTTGGGCAGAAGTTGACCTGCTGGAGGGTAAGAAGGCTCTGCAGATGTATCTGGACAGGATGCACCAACGCGCTGAGGTCAAAGTTCACAAGGCCAAGTGGCAGGTCCTGCCATTGGGTCACAACAACCCCATGCAGTGCCTAAGGCTGGGGCAGTGTCTGGGAAAGTGCCCAGCAAAAAGGATCTGGGACTGCTGGCTGACAGTCACTGAACACAAGCCAGGAGTGTGCACAGGTTGCCAAGAAGGCCAGTGGCACCTGGCCTGTGTCATTAGTAGTGTAGCCAGCCGGACCAGGGCAAGGATTGTCCCCCTGTACTTGGCACTGGTGAGGGCACATCTTCAGTCCTGTGTCCAGTTCTGGATCCCTCACAACAAGACAGGTTCCATCACTAAGATGCCGGAACGTGGTGGGTCTGGAGCACAAGACTTATGAGGAGCAGCTGAAGGAGCTGGGGTTGTTTAACCGGGAGGAAAGGAGACTCAGGGGAAACCTTCTCTCTCCACAGCTACCTGAAAAAACAGGCTGCAGCAAGGTAGGAGTTGATCTGTTTTCCAAGTGACAGGACAAGAAGAAATTACCTCAGTTTGCACCAGAGATGGTTTAAATCAGGTATTAGGAAAATTTTCTTCACGAAAGGATTGTCAAGCATTGGAACAGGCTTCCAAGGGAAGCAGTTGAGTCACCATCTCTGGAGGTAATAAAAAAGATGTATAGACATAGGGAGGTCATTTAGTGCTAGACTTGACAGTATGAGGTTAATGGCTGGACTTGATGATCTTATGGGTCTTTTTCAACCTAAATGATTCTTTTACTCTTTTCAAAGCTCATCCGATTTAGACAATGTGCTACATAATAGAGACTACTTGATTTAAATATATACACAGAATTTAGTTTTTAACAGCTTGGATAAATTAGTGAGAGTTGCTTTAAAAAGCTTAGGGGGAAAAAATGTTCTTCTCTAGAGCTGGGATTTAAACACACCTTTTATCCTTAGTAGCTTGCAGAACTTCCTTTTTTACATGTGTCAGACTCAGTACAGGCCCTGAAAACACATTAACTACTGCAGCAGTGGCTGGTTCCTCTGCCCCTACAAAATACACATGTTGGGAGGCTGTCATCAAACAGGTCATGTAATGGGTAAAGAACTCACTCCTCAATGTAAGCGACAAATTATTTGAAATGACAAAACCAAGAAAGAATTGGCATTTTTTGCTAAGTTAACCAAAACAAGGAACATATGAGAAAACACTGCAGGTTCTCAACTTCAAAAAAGAGCTTCTACTTGTGTAGATATTTTCATTTACTTTTGAAAACATTATTCTCACACAAAGTCAAAGGAAAGTCAATAAAAAACAAACCACATGATACACATTAGATGATAAGCAAAGGAACATGAGCCTCGCTCCCCCGAACACACTCAAATAAGCACAGTTTGCTGACTCACTTCTTAAACCTTATCCCACACCTTTTATAAAGAGAAAAAAATAGGCATTAAGAAATTAAACCACATAAGAAATTTGGTGAAATGTGTCCTTTTTTGTAACACTCTCAAGTCCTACCCAATGCTGAACAAAACAACAGATAAATGTAAATATTCACTTATAGAAAGCAGACCCAAAGAATACAAACACTATACTAGGTCTCTGTATTTGAATTTGAGAAAAAGTGCTCTGGCTGTTCTCTGATACAGTAAGGAAATTAAATAAAGAGGAAAAAAGCTTCACATATGATCTGTAACCTGCGCTCAGTAGAGCTTCACATACAAAATTACTAAATGCCCATTGGTCTTACCAGGTCCTTTGTGCCCATATCTGAATGCTTTTCCCAAAGCCATACTCATCCACTTGGAACTTACTCGTCTTCACAAATGCTTCCAGAACACTATTTTAAATGAATTTTCTAGTCTTTTTTGTCTCCCATCTCTTCATTTCCCATCTTGCTTTGTATTCAGTTCTGATGTTTTACCAAGACACAAACACAAGACAGATCAAAAATGCCCTCCCTCAGTACTTGCAAACAAAATAGTCTTAAATCTCTTTGCAAGAGATTAATTTCCAAGAATTTGATTTTGAAAATGCAGCTCATCAAAAATATTCATCACACCATAAATTTTTTAAAGAACAGTCCCAACACAGGTCATCTAATAAGGTCACATGAGTAAGGAAGAGAAGTCCCAAATTTTTGTCTAGGAAGCCATCTCGTAAAGCTTTCATCAAGACTGCCAGACAGAGCATCTGCTCAGCAGCACCATAAATTGTGCCATGAATGTTCTCACCCCTTCTCACACAATTTACAGTTACTGCAGTGTGACAAAAAA
>VXBC01005900.1:131657-151774 GCA_013399945.1 Ploceus nigricollis | reverse complement strand
TATTGTTACCAACATAAACCAGCCATCATTACCACAACAAAACTAAACAGGCATAGAATCACAATATTAGCTCTAAACCTTAGCTTGTTGCCCCCTGCCTGTTTCTTTATGGTCTCACTTATGAAATTTAGAATTAATTTGCACAAAGGCTGTGGTAGTTGTTTGGTTGGGGTTTTCAGTTTTGATCAAGTTTTTCTAATAAAAGCCTTAAAGCTCCCATCTAACCTAGCCTGGAGAAGAGAATGCTTCAGTGGTAAAAATATTGTTGGTGCCAATTCCCGTAGTCTTTGACACAGATAGGAAAGAGCAATGAAGTCCAATGTCAGTGAAATCCCAAAAACAAAGATTTAAATGCACTTCAATTATTTATTCTGTCTTTTATTTTCACTGTATATTCAATTTAACCATAAAGTGAAGGGTAATAAAGAGGTATTTCCTACTTAGGAACTGACCTTGCAAATATCTCTTTGAAACAGAATCAATTCTGAAAACATGGTTAAAGGTGCATGATCAAGCCGCCTCTAGGAAATTGTTTCAAACAAGAGAGAATCCAAGCTCCCTCCAAAGACAGCTGATTTAATGAAATGTGAAAACCTGAACACAATCAAAACTGGTCTAAGAGAGAATCCAGAGAAGTGAGAGTTAAATAGTGCTCTGTTACTGTGTGAGAGCTTTCCACATCCCTCACCTCCCTGCAGCCCATTAAGTGCCTACAACTGCAGCTTACATTAATAATCAGTAAGGAATGACTTGCCCCAACAAAATGAAAGAGTTAATTTATATTTGACAGGCCATGAAATAACTTTCTCTCTGCCTGTCTTTCTTGGTTTTGTTCCAATTAGTAAGCATTGTAAGACTATGTCCAGTCTTGTTTCAAAGAAAGCCATGTTAAAAATCAACATTTTATGTCTTTTTCTCATATGTGCAGATATAAGGCCATCAGCAGCCTGAGACACCACACCAGCTTCTCAAAAAAATCATAGAAAATGTTTATTAAAATTTCTGTCCCCTGAACAAACCAAGATATGACGATAACATAGAAGTTACTTTGAAGGAAAAGAACAGAACTCCTCTTTTAACCCAGTGCTGCTTGTAGTAAATTATAATAGAGATTTCAATTCCACAATGTCACAGTTTTCCTCCCTTTCTGGATATATCCTGTTTCAAGCTGACGAGGCTTTTCTAAAGAGAGAAACATTTTGAGGAACCTCAACTTGGTTTATCACAAGCAGCAGTATCATTGTCATCAATAAGAAAAAGCTTCTGAAAAAATAAGAAGAAAATTTCATATTTACGTATCATCAAATGACAAATGCTTCTCTGAAAAAGCAGATTCTGTTTTGGAGTAACATTCAGTAAGTAAATTCCATTAAGCTTTACAGAATAACAATTCTGTGCTAATTCTGTCATGGGGAATTCTTTGCAACTCCTTTTTTTGTACTCTGGCTTTTAAAACCAAGATGCTCTACCACTTACTATGTCCAATCTTGGTATTCCTTTCCCAAGATGCCTAGGCATCTCCATAGCTCCCAGTCCCTGTCATCACCTATATCCCACTTAACCTTGTCTACACTCTATGCTCATTTTCAAAACCTTTTTCTTCTTCACTGCCTATCCTGAGGAAGGATATCAACTGGTATATAATTCCCAGGTTTTGTTCTGGTGCAAATGTGAGAGAAAGTTATTACAGGCATAACCAACAGGTAAAACCACAAGTAATTCAGCCAGCAATCAGCTGTGCAGAAAGCATCAGGTTTCTTGCTTTCAGTTTCCAGCCTTTCAGAAATCTGTTTTCTTTTTTGATGATTTTGGGTTTTAAAGGTTAATTTAAAAGGACATCCATAAGGAGAGTAAATCAGAACACTGGCACAAGTGTTCAATGAACAGGAGACCAAGCCTGTGCCAAGTTTGAAATCTGAAAAGCATATTAGGTAACTAGAAATTTTTCAATGAAGAAGTACTCTGACAAACTTACATTTAAAACTTTTGCTCCCTGTCCTGTCACTACAAGCCTTGGCAGTAAATCTCTGTTCATCTTTTAAACCTCCTTTTGAAAGATCACAGTAAGGTCTTCCCGGAGGACTTCTCTCCTGCAGACTGAACAAGCCCAACTCTCAGGCTCTCCTCCAAGGAGAGGTGCTTCAGCCCTCTGACCATTTTTGTGGCCATCCTCTGGACCCATTTCAACAGGTCCATGCCTTTTGTGTACTGAGGTCCCCAGAACTGGGTGCAATACTCCCACTGGGGTTTCATAAGAGCAGAGAAGAGGGGCAAAATCACTTCAGGATACAGTTAACTTTTTAAGCCAAAATGCATTTCTCTCTGTCCTGGACCCTGGAGATTGCAGAATGTATCTTCCAAAGTCTTCCCAAATTTAACACAGGAAAAATTCTTTAGTTTCTCCAGCAATATCAGCAGACAGAATAACTCTTCTGAAAACAACCATATGCCCTAGGATAGGGGTGAAAACCTTCCAGGGTTAAATATGCTTCTTTTTCAGTGTAAGAACATCCACACTGCCCTATTGAATACTGCAAATAGGGCAACTTTTCAGTATGGTTGGATCAGTCATTATTATCAGTCATTATTGCACAATGTTGTCTTTTCTCTTTTGAAAACAAAGAAATTGGTCTATCTACATTCCATAGGCTACCAGGTCTCAGCAACATCATTAAATGTTAACACAAGCACTCTTCTGATACATATTCAACACTCAGATTAGAAACCTGTCAGCCATGGAATGAGTTAAATTTGTAAATGGGAGCAAATGTTCATATTTATTTTACCTTTGTTAGATGTTAATAACTCTAGTAAAGAAATTCTGGAAGCTTTGATATTTCAGAACAAATGGATAATCTCGTTGCAGTACTGGTCAATAGCAATTCCGTCTGGAGAGAGCACAGAAGATAACACTTCATTTCTCCTTTTGGCACAGCCACAAACAACAACAACAACAAAAAAAGCTCATAACAAACAATAGTTCTGGGATCCTGGATCTGCAGGTTGCATGTGGATGGCGTTGACAAGTGAAGAGTGACAGATCCATCCCCCATAAATTTGCCCTATTCTCAGTCCTCTACTTTTTATAACTAATTTAAACTCCATTCAGTTTTCCACTTCTGATAATCCTTGCATTTTCTAAAACCCACCAAAGGTTCTCAATAGAAAAAATCTTTTCTTCTTGGAAAGAGCATATTAACAAAATTAGCTCCAACTAACATGCTATTCTGAAATCACCGCAGGTAATATCCATCAGAAAGGTAAATTACCTTTCTGTCAATTATCTATTCAAGCAACACAAGCTGAATTGCACCCATCCATCTGTGTTAAATATTTGGAATCAAATGGCCTAATGTAGCCAACATCAAAACTAACAGGATGGGTAATACGGTTAAAGGTAATAAGGTTAAAGGTTACCTCCCTTTGGCTCTATAAAATATGCAGCATAGAGGCAGTTTCTCATTAATTCACAACATACAGTATACACATACAGAAAGATTCTTCTACCTGGAGGTCCACTGAGACAGCCACACAGCCCCATTTTTTGGACAGTACATTCTACGTGTCAGTGTTTTAAAAGATAAGATTACTGAGAAGTTCTCAGAAGGGCATTTCTATTCCAAACCCTTTCATAAAGGGCAAAAAATGCAGAAAAACGAAACGCCATAGTAATACACTGTCTAAGAAAAATCATGATGGGCCAATAAAAAAATTGTATGCACAACCTTGATTACAATCTCTGATCCAAGAAGTCTTTGAATATCAGAAACCAGCAGGTAAAAATACATAAATATAAATTAAGATACTGAATTTAAACTCAATCAAAGCTATTTTCAAATGTACTAGAAATTGAAACCTAAGTTGTCTAGAACAAAAACCAAAAAGCAATAGAATACTTCAGAGAGTGAACATTAGTCCTGAACTTTTAGGATCAGACAAGTCTCTGAAGGAAGTTCTTGACCAATCAAATGAAGTCAGAGATGTTTAGAGTGTTCTTTCTGAAGCTGATACCTTTTGTTCCTCTTCCCATTGAAAAAAGTGTAATAGCTTGCTCATTCAAAGTTAGGAAATTTATTACAAATTATAGGAGAAAAGTCTAATTTTACATATCAGAAAAAGAAGGCAAAGTGCAAGTGAATACTAAATCACTAGTTCTACAAATACTACAGATCAAGAAAAAAATTCTTAAATTTGCATCTCCCTCAAATAATTTTGTTTCCATTTTCCTGATTTCTCAAAGACACTTTCTTTTCATCATACTGACAAAACACATCTGCCTTTCAAGACTGTTTTAACAAGCTTGTTGTCTAAATTTAATTTATGTTTCTATTAAATAGAAGCCCATCATCAATTAAGAAATAAAAATTAATCTTATCAAGGAAAACAAAGTAAACCATACAATTTTTTCAAAAGCCTAAAACACAAAACATAAGAAGCCAATAAAATGTGCAGTTATATAAATTCCTTAAATGTGGCTGTAAGTTACCTCCTTTCCTCACAAAATTTAGCAAATAAAATGTTATGTACAATAGGAAATACACTTATTGACCACTAAGATTCAAGTTTTCTCTAGATGAATGCTCCAAGTTAAACTGAAAACCATGAATCAAAGAAGTATCCTAATTGGCAATTTAAATTAATTAAAACCAACCTAATTCAGTTTCCCTGTGAAGGCATTTTTGTGGCAGCCCATGGGTTTTGCTTCAGGCTTTTTTCCTCCTATGTTTAAGGTAAACAGAAAGCATGCACAACCTTTATGAATTCAAAAGCAGCAAGATGTATGGCACACTAGCATAAACATATGCTAAGTAAAACCAACAACAAAGTAAGGGACATCATATCTTGACTTAAAACAGCATTTGTTTTCAAGGCATGAAGCTGCAAAACCTAAGTAGATTGTTTCTCTGAAATGTAAAGCAACTTGCTAATTTTTTACTGGGCTTGGGTAGTTGCTGGAAGCACTACTACAGATAAACAAAAGACCTTTGAATGGAACAATTATGAAACCACAATATAAATTATTTTTAAATAACAACAGGATGATTATTAAAAATGGTTCTGTAAAAATGTTTGAACTGTTAACTGCATCAAATATTTAACCCATAGATGCTTGACATTTGAGATGCCTTCCAATTACTAGCCTCCTCTCATACAGCTTGTCTATCCAACAGTACCTACATTCATGGCCAGGCACCACACATGTGCTGAGCCTTTCTTTGCTACTTCACAACTACTACAGCCATCAGCAAAAGCAGCCTGGGTCATATACAATGACGACAGAGATCCATGACCAAGAATGTGCACAGAAAGTCCAGGATCTTGCAGCTAGCTTCCCTGATCATTCTCCAACACACCTATCTAGTGACTCCTGACACAACAGTAGAAATATTCCTCTGCATGCATCCATAGTCTTCTCAGACATCCTTTAACTCCATGCTCAGAAGTCACTAACTGACCAAGAGGGGCATTACCTGAAAAGCTGGCATAACACTACCAAGCTCAATTGTGAATGGGACATCTGGAGTGACTTTGACCAAAGTTGCCACAGTGCAACTCTCTTCTATGAACAGAAGTACATCCCCTTGCCACCCTCACAATAAACAGAGGGGTAGCATGAGAAGAATAACTTAAACTACTGCTCATTTTTTAAGCATCAAAAGCATGATGGATATAAAGAATTTTTTTCTTTCTGTCCTAAGGACTGCATCTACTTTAAGTTTATAACCTACAGAAATTGATTAAAAAACGTTTCCCAATGCAGAACCGTCCTTTGTTTTAATTAAAACAGTGTTGTCGCTTCACTATAGTTAGGAAAATTATAGGAACAGAAAATCAAGAAGCCACAAATGCTTCATTCACAAAAACATGCAATACACAGTTTGCTTGTGAATCCTTCCCACTGCTGTTCCACCTGGCATTACAGGGTAACTAAAACCCAGTAAAACTAGGAGTAGTATGGTTTGTTCTGGACAGGCTTATCAGGCTGAGAGCAAAGTGCCTTCAGCTACCACACAAATGAACTAAAATCCTACATTAACCAGAGGGAGCTCACGTTCTTCTTTCTTTCAACGTGTGTGTGTGTGTTTGTGTGTGTGTGTGTGTGTGTGTAACTATACCTGCCTGTTTGATAGTTTGTAAAATCTGTGAGTTGCCTCAACACAGTGGGACACAAATTTTAACTTTATTACTTTAGCATCAGCTTAAAATGCCAAGGTAATACACATAAACATGAACATAATTTAAAAAGAAGTCATATACACTACTTCATTTCAAAAGCAAACCTAGGTTAAAGATAATTTTATCTTTGAGACTGAGGCAGTTTTTCCCAGCAAAATATGTTTTGCCAATATAAACTACCTCAGAACTGTAACCTTATTTTCCTAAACACACTAGTAAACTTACTCTAGCTAAATGTCATACAACACCCCCACAACTCACTACAAAACAAAGTATTGTTTATACTCCTACTCCAGCCTTCTCTCCATAACCTACACACTGTAGGCCACTTATGAGTACAAAAGGTTCACCTGCACTTCTCCAAAATAGTAGAAGCTAGCAAACAAAACTAGAACTTGATGCAGAACTACCTACCATTATACAGTAAGCATCTGCTGAATAGGCTTCTCTCAAAAACACCCTCTTGCAAAGTAATTCACAAACAGAGACTTCCTTTTAATCACCTGCTCTAATCACTGGGTCACTACACAATGTCTGCAGCAAGAAAAACTGAAAAGAATGAAGAACTATCAGAAATGTGCATGCACTCAGATGGCAGGAGATGCAGCCCAGGAAGGCTCAGCTGTTCTATCAGTCTCACTGGAATCAGTTGAGAGCACTCACAGGCAAACTGAAGTTGCCAAAGTCACAGCTCTGTTTCTCCAGCTCCAACAAACTCTATGTGTACATGTCTGTGTGTGTTTATAGGGAAGCATTAAAATGTATTCAAATGGGTATTAAAAAAAAAAACCTAATACATTCTCAACATAAGCTTTACTGTTAGTTATCAGTAAACATTCAAGTTTAATTTTAACACTGTGTACATATAATGGAAACAAATTAAATCACATTATTAATTACACAGCAATTTGTATACAAACAGAATATAGCTGCAGGAACTATAAACAGCAGCCAAATCCACAAAACCTCTATTGCTCAGGGTCTTTCAAATCAAAATGAAATTATGTTTTTAAATTAAAAAAGGAACAAAGAAACCAAACAGTAGCATTTACTTGGGCTCTGGCCAGGAATGCCAAATTCTATTGCCGGCTGTATGTTTTCACTGCAAAGTGATAAATCCTGCCTCTGAAGAGGTTATAGCATGAGCAGTGATCTCTAATACAACTCTAATAACAGGAACAGCCTTTAACACATTTCATAAAACTGTTAATTCTATTTTAAGATTTGAAGTAGGTCACCAAACTCTTTTCCTTTTCCTCTCTTCCTTTTCTTGAACAACCCTTAAAAAAACAAAAACAAAACAAAAAGCAAAACCATCGAACAACCCAAAAACTCACAAACCAACACACAAGATTTTGACAAAGGAGGTACCAGTGCTTGCAACAAGCAGAAGATAGTCAGTGTGAATGGATATTATGCTTTCCACTTACCTCGTCGCACAGCAGCATCAGTCAAGGCAATACATCAATTTTTACCAGCCAAGTTACTTTCAAACTCACATCATCTCCAAATAGAAAGAGACATTCACAGATAAGGGAAGAACTGGGGAGTAGCAGTAGAAAGAATAAAGGACCCTGAGTGACAAGAACAAGAGGCACTTAAGCAGAAACACTACAGGCTGAAGGGTCCCCTGTCTGAAGTGTACATGCAACACATGCAGTCTGAAAACACACAGGAGGAGGAACAAGAGCTCTGCATCCAGTCACCACACAACGTGACTGGAATAACTGAGATCTGGCAGGAATGACAGAGCTGTGATGGACGAACAGATTCTATTCAGGAAATACAGACATGGAAGATGAAGGTAAAGGGTGCCTTTATGCAAAAGACCAGTTTGGATTTATGAAGCTCTTTTAGTGGAGAACAGGTGGATGAGGGTTTGTGGATCCACATCAGAAAAGATGTCAGGAAATGTGGCATCATGACAAAAGACTTTTTTACAGACCTCCCACATAGACAGAGCACCCTAAACAACTTGAGGATTGCTTTTGATCACAACCTTGGTTCTTGTGAATGATTTTAATCTCCTTGACAAAACAACAGAACAGGTGGAGACACACGAAAGNGAGAAGGAGAAGGAGAAGGAAAGGATTTCTATAAAGAGTATCTCCTTAATATAGGTACTGGACAAGCTAACCTGGGCTGGTATATAGCTAAGCACATCTGTGATTCACTAGCTGGGAAGTACCAATTAAGGATACAAAAATCACTGGCAGCCTCAGCGGTAATGACCATGACACAGGGGAATTCTAAACCCTAGGGGCAGAGAGGAAGGTGAGCAATAGAGTACAGACCATGGACTTTTGGGAAGCAAATCTGGGGATTGGTAGGTATGATCCCACTGAAAGCTGCAATGATGGTAAAGGACCAGAAGAAAGCAAGCAGGTCAAAGGACATTCTTCAAGCACAGGAACAGTCCGGCCCAATAATGTGAAGTATACATATCAGAAGACCAGCCCAGCCAAAGAATTCATGGTGGAACTCCATTGCTAAAAGGCAGTATACAGGAGGTGAAAGCAAGGTTAGGCTACAAAGAAAGCATTTAGATACAGTGTCTGGGCATGCAGGAATAGCATTAGGAAAGGCAAAGTTCACCTGCAATAAGACCTGCAAGCGTCAGAAGGATACACAAAGAGTTTCTACTCTCCATGAACAGTAAAAGGCTGACCTCTGAAAACATGGGATAGCTACTGAATGGAGTAGGCGATTTAGAATACCTAGGAACAGATAAGAGAGAGGTACACAATGTCTTCTTTGCCTTTGTTTTTTACCTGCAAAGTACTCCTGTTCTTATAGACAGGGTTAAAGGAGGTTCAAAGAATGGCCATCAGTTGATGATGATTTAGTCAGAAATTGTATAACAGAACTTGATCCGTGCAAATCCAGGGGATAAGACCTGCTGAACCAAATGGTACTGAGAGATGGGCAATGCCATGACAAGGCACTCTCTCTCACACACATCTAAAGCCACGTAAAAAAGCATGGAGACTGGGGAGGCCCCTAATGACTCAGAAAAAGCAAATGTTACACCAGTCTGGGGGAGAATGCCAAAAGATCATTGGGGAACTGCAGAGTGGTGAGATTCACCTTGACCTCTGAGGAAATCATGAAACAAGTGAGTTCTCTGAGCATTTTTCAACATACAACTGGAAGCTTACTGTGAACAGTCAGCATTTGCTCCTGTAGTCCTCACTCTATCACTAGTCAACAGGTTAAAGTTAATATGGAATCTCATGCATATCAGTACCTACAGCTGAAAGCAATTAAATAACCAACATATGAGGGGACAAGAGAGGATGAACAGGAGTCAAAAGTACACACCTCTATTGGAAACCTTCTCTTAAGAGCTGGCTATGGAAGTATTAATCCAGACACTAAAGCTTACATTCACTTTGAACACCTTTTTTAAGCAAACAGATAAAGCAGCAATTAAATAAATGAGACAGATTTCCAGAAAAACTAGTTTTAGAGAAGCAAGTTAGTCACATTTTTTACAGTAAGAACAACAGGAAAACCTCCATTGGAAGCTCACAAAAGTCTCAAGTCTTTAGGAAAGAAACTGCTCTTTTAAATGCCAAACTGTCAGTATTAGTGCAAGCCAATCTTTGCCACTGAAATCCATCAATATACAAACCCCAACACACTTTCTTAAACAGAAAGAATGGGCTTTCTTTTTCAAAAAGAGGAATATTTGCAGGTGTTCCTGAAAATTACTATCTCTGGCAGCTGTAGGTAGCTCTGAAGAACTCAGCTGGAACTGAGATGCCCTCAGCATCAGCATCCTCCCAATTTTCAAAGCACAACATGACAGCACTCCTTGTGTTCTGACACAGACCACCCCTCAGACAGAAGAGGCTTGCATTCTACAAATGCCAGCTGCTCCCTCATTACAATATTATTGTCCAGAAACACTAACAAAAAGCTTTTGAGCAATTTGCAGCTTCACACAGATCCTCTCTCATTCTACATCTACATTGTTCTGCTTGTGTATCATACCAGGCTTAAAATTACTTACTGAAAACCCATGCCCATGTAACAGAATCTGTGGTACAATATCCTTTTTAAAGTCTCTTCCCTCCTCGTACCAAGGCTTCTTTGAGGCTTGACTTTGAGAAAGGAAAAACTGAGAATGAATGAAAACAACCATCTCTTCTCAAAAATATTGTGAGCACATGGTTGCTTATTTTTCATTTGTTTGTTGTTTTTTTTGCCCCCACTGTTCAAAGGTTGAATGTAAATGTGAGAGGGGAAGAAATAAAAAAGACCAGCAAAAGTGCAGAGGCTAGGTAGTAAAAGTAAAGTCTAGTATTTTGTCTCTCTCACACAGACTTCATGGGACAACGAAGCACACAAAGATGATTTTTCTAGTAACTGTGACATGTAAAGAGATCTGGTATACTCAAAAGAGCTAGCAAGAAAACCGTGTAACCCTATGTAGGGCATGAGAAAACTATGCTGTGGTAACCCAGGGTAGCTCACCTCCCCTGATCAAGTATGCAGAGTCAAGAGCACATCTTACATTGCTGTTACAGTAGACTGGGACAGTTTGCTTTCCAGCATCCCCAGACCAAGTATACAGAGCCTCAAGCATGTCTTATTTCCTCACAGTAACCCACTATAGTTCACCCACCCCATCTGCACATACCCTTGCACTGCTTCACACGATGGAGGCCAGCTGGAGATCTCAGAATCAGACAAAAGCATATGCACATCTTGTATTAAGCCCCTCAAGATCTGAATCAAACTTCACAACTTTTTTGTTGCTGTCAATCAGTAGATGTAGCTAGACAGGTATGATAAGCAATTGCTTCGTTAACATTATATGCTTGGCTAGTGTTTGTTTTAGAGAAAAGGGAAGACAATGCCAAGATGAATAGGCTGTCTGAATGAGAGTCACCAGGAGTAAGGTCAGGACTGAGCAGTAACTGGGGGAGAGGTAATTCCAGCAGTGGACCACCAGCTCAGTGACCACCTACTCCAAACAGACGCTGGAGTCTGACAAAGGGAAGAACTGCACCTGCAGACTAATTAGCATGGCAAATAGAGGGTTGAGTGCTAATTAAGGAAAGTCATGTAATCTGTAAGTAATGAATGCTGATGCTTTGTTTGTTAAATGTACAAATGCTGTAAAGTTTTGATGATCGGGGAGCCAGCCTTTTGTGGGCTACCACCCTGCTCCCTCCTTTGCACAAACCAGAATAAGAGGTAGAAATACCTTGCCTGGGTGTGTGAGTTGGCGCTGCACACTGGGAAAGGAGCCCACAGTTGGCACAAGTCTTTGGTAATCCAAGTAGGACAGACAGCGTGCCTTGCCCAGGTTGACTGGCCACTCCAAGCAAACAGGCTCAGTTAGACAAATTCCAGTGCACACCAACCTTCTGACTGGGGACTTCAGAAAACCAACCCAAAAGTTAGGACAACTGGCACAATGCTTTAGAGAGGTATGTCAACAGTAAAGGGGGGGTGACTGGGAACTGGTAAAGAGGCAGGAGGATTTTGGGTTGGGGCTCTGCACAAGCTGCAGGAGCAAATATTTTGTTTCTGCACTTTGGTGACATGTGTCTTGAATGTTTGGTATTTTGCACATACATTTCCACACTTTTTGATAGTATGAAAACTGGTTTTAAAGTCTGTGCATTTGGACAGTTTATGAAACATTGGGAATTTTAGTACTGAAATGGGTTCCTCTGCTTCTACAAAAAAATTGCTCTAATTTGCTCTGCCCTTGGATGCATCTTAAAGAATATGAGTAAGTTTCAGAGTGAGCCCATGACTCAAGAGAAATTGAAAAGATACTGAAATGATGGTGAAAAATGGCCAGAAAATGGGTCTCTGAAATATAATGATTTTATAGCTGATGTTATTTTGTAGAAGGCAAACTAAATGAGATTAGGCATATTACGTAGTTTTGGTTTTTGCTTTAAGAAATAATTGGGATGTAAGAAAACCACATCCACACCTGCTTTTCTTGAGCAAAATTTCAAAAATAAGTATCTTCATCAGGCTGATAAATTTTCTTAGTTCTTATGCCTTATCCTTTTAAACCAAGTGCAAACAATCCTTTCATCATTATAAAGAGAAGAAAGGAGGCCCAACATGAAGGCCCTCATGGTATCATACATAGCACCAAAGAAAAAAACTGGAAGTACAGTAGATCCAGCATAGATGTATTAATCAAAGCAATAAACTGGATGTCCAAACACAAAACTAAACCCTGGGGTATTGCAGCTTCAGTAGACAACGTACAATGTACCATTCTTACCATCCTGGCTTACTCAGAAAAGCTGAATGAAACTCAGCTAACATTCAAACCTTAAAATGACAACACTCCCACATACCCCACATGTTAAACCAAATAGAAAAGGAATGACAAAATTATATACAGGTAAAAATAGAAAGGTCTTTCCCAGCAATGTACGGAACTTCTGTTAGGCTTTGACTACTACAGTGTATAAATCACATTTTTCAGTGATTAACTGTATGTCAGGAAATCTCACACACACACAGACACACACACAAATATTGCTGCATACAGGACGTGCTGACCCTCAATATGATTTCTAATTATAAGATTTGATGCACAATTATAAAATCACAATCTGAGTAGAACATTTTACTGGGCTTCATAAAGACAGGAAATCTAACTATTAACCTAACTTTTAGCTAGTAAAAACCATAAGGAAGCAAAACTATATTTCCAAATGATTCCAAATTATTTGGAAAGGCAGAGAATCGCTTACAAAAATTAGCTAATATGGTGACTGAAACCAGTATATACAACATTCAGGGACAACACTGTGGATAGTGCTCGGCTGTTTTTAGGTGAGGCATTTGGTTTCAAGGTTTTCACTTCTTCCAAGTTTCCCTTAGCCAAAGCCAATCCAAAGACATCTTCACTGTATAGCTATACCAGTATTCTACTCAGCAGGAACAGCAAGACTGAAAGCTACACACACACACAAAGAGTACAGCCCAGCTCCCAAATAAGCGAGGAATCATGACAACATATCTAAAAAACCAGAACAGAAACACAACTGAATGCAGTATACAGACAAACAAAGGGCTGTCAGAAAGATTATGTCCAGATGTAGAAATCCACTGAAAAAGCTACACCAGCACCTTGCAGTAGTTTTGTCTCTCAGTACTAGTCTAAAAGACCATCTAGCATGTAACAGGAGCTTGAAGAAACATCTGTAACAATAATTTGGTTACCAGGTTTATTTCTAAGATACTCTCTTGGGGATTCAGTTCTGGAAATTCCTTTCTATGTTAATACATGAAACAGATAAAACAAACAAAGTGAATGCAGCACCATTACTAAATCACACCCTAATTCCTTCTACTTTCTACAATCAGAATAGAATATTCACACTTCCTTCTGAAAGGCTGAGAGAATTGGGATTGTTCAGTGGGGAAAAGGGAAGGCTTATGGGTGACCTGTTTGCAGTCTTCCAGCACCTGAAAGGAGTCTTCAAGACAGATGGAAAGAGACTATTTATAAAGGCATGTAATGACACAACAATGGGCAACACCTTGAAATTGAAAGGCAGTGGGTTTAGATGAGATATTAGGAAGAAATTCTTTACTGTGAGGGTGATGAGGCACAGTTTGCCCAGAAAAGCTGTGGATGCCCCATCCCTGTTCAAGGCCAAGCTGGATGGAGCTCTGAGCAACCTGGTCTAGCGGAAGTTGTCTCTACTTACACTAGGGTTGGAACTACGTGATCTTAAGATCCCTTCCAACCCAAGCCATTCTACAATTCTCTCATGCTACATTGGGAATAACCTAATTTAAACTCTCTTTTCTCATCCCAACAGCATTCAAGTAAGTATATACACAGCCTCCATTTAGAAAGCTATGCCACACCAAGTTTATTTAGTCTCCTTACGTGAAAAATGTCCTCCTGCAATTGTCATTGAAGGGTCTGAGGGTTCACAGCCCTCACAGTGCTCCCTGCTGTGTATACAAGCAGCAGCCTCTCTGCTGGCAGGCATCTGTTGGTAGGCTGATAACATCAGTAAATGGGCCTGCAGTGACACCCACACTTGACACACAACTCAGGGAGCACTCAAGCACACTATAGTTCTTTATAATTCCTTTTTCAAACCTAGAAAATGTCAATGAGATCGATACACTAGGGTCAGGGTCCCTTTTGTCTGAGTTAAGAACAAAGCTATACATTTCACTAGCTCTGTAGGTAGAGAAACAGCAATGAAGTTTGACTCCCTGTCTTTCCAACAGTTAAATGCATTTCAGCTATTAAAACTCACTGATCATACCTCAAAACAGAACATTCAAGCAATTATAAAAAACTAGGCCAAATTTGCTATGGAATTAGAGAAAAGTTAGTGAAAAACACTATTAGGTTTTATGTGGGTATCTACATCAGCTGCTGAGTGGGTTTGTAACTTTACATATAAACAGAGAAACATCATTTTCCTTGCTCAAATGATACATGAAAGAAACACACAAAGAGACCACCAGAAAAGATCTGAGGAAGTAGATGAAAGTATTAAAAAATAAGACTCCATACATCAATTGTCATCATATACTTAAAGTTAACAACTTAGGAAAAAACACTCTAAACTCTCCTAACTGCTTTCTAAACTTGTCAATTTTAAATGTTACACATAACAGTTCATGATTACAGTTCACAGAAATAGTGCAAATAAATACAACTTGTAAAGGTCATAGAAGCAACATCTGCACTCTGTCTGTATACCACAACAAAGGATACACATGCTTAAAAACAAATTGGAAAGAGGATAAAAATCTTAACAGTAGTGCAATTTGGGCAAAAAAGCTACCCTTTCTCAGGCTCTTTTCATGAAGAAGTAATGTATGAATTCAGTAAGGGGTGCATCTATCTACAATAGCATCTATCCTAAAATCAGTTTCAGGATCTGGAGATATTAAAAAAAATCCAAATGGACGCTGTCCTGGCCAACCTGTTCTAAATAACCCCGCTTCAGCAAAGAGGTTGGACTAGATGATCTCAAAACATGCCTTCCAACATCAGTGCTTTTCTGATCTGTGTACAATGACAGAGCTTACTTTTGGCCAACTAAGGAAGCCATCTACTCCAGAAAAAGCTACTCTGTCCCAAGCAAACATGTGGTATTTTAAAGCTTGCCACATCCCTTTAAGGATAATACTGTATGAAATGCCATTATTAAAAATAATAACAAATTTTCCAAAAAGAGCATAAAAAGGTATTATTAAAAATAGTTTATGGTATTCAACATACTATCTGAATCAATTCATGATCACTCTCTCATTCTCCTGCTCTGTATCCAAGTACAGAGTCTGTACCTGTATTTTAGGCAACTTCTTTATATATGTAGGCAGACTATTACCACAAATCCTTGCTCTACAGTTGACTTTCCTCCACGCCAAACAAGCCCCAGTCCCTCAGCCTCTCCTCAGAGTGCATGCACCCCAGATTCTATGGTGCTTCATAGTCCTCTACTGAGCTTAGTCCAGTTCTGCATCATTTTTATTCATACTGGGGCATCAAAACTGGATGCAGTATTCCAGATGCAATTTAACAAGTGACAAGTAAAGAGGAATCACTTGGTCTGATTTCCTTCTTATGCTCCTGTTAATACAGCCCAGGATGCTACTGGCTTTTATCAGTTGCAGAGCACACTCTTTGTTCATGCGTGGCCACTGTCACCCAGGATCTCTAAGAGCTTTTCAGCAGAGCAGTTCCCCAGCCAGTCAGCTCCTGTCTGAGGGACACAGCATCTCCTACTGCCTACGTCTCTGTTCAATTACATAACATGCCTGTTGGTACACTCTTCTAGCCTGTCTAGATTGTTCTGGATAGCAGCCCTTACTTCAAGTGTATAAATTGCAAACCCAGACTGGAGTCATTCACAGATTTTAGTGATGTGCATGATCAGCAGCTGAACAAGGAAATGTGAAGACATTAAACAGATTTCAGGACAGACACCCGTGATATTATTATCTGGAGTCCAGTAGTATTACCCACTAACTACTACTTCCCAAGCTCAAACATCTAACAGTTTTTCACATACAGAGTCACAGATCAAGGAATTACAGAATATGCTGATGTAGCAGGAATCAAATCAGATCATTGAGTCCAACTCCTGGCCCTGCACAGGACATCCCCAAGAGTCACTCCACATGCCCAAGAGCATTGTCCAAATGTTTCTTGAACTCTCTCGGGCTTGGTGCTGTGACCACTTCCCTGGGGGAGCCTGTTCCAGTGCCCAACCACCCTCGGGGTGAAGAATTTCTCCCAATATCCAACCTAAACCTCCCCTGAAACAAGTTCAGGCCATTCCCTTGGGTTCTGTCACAGGTCACTACAGAGAGATTATCAGTGCCTGCCCCTCCTCTTCCCCTCATAAGGGAGTTACAACTACAATGAGGTCTCCCTCCCAGTCTCTTCTTTGGTCTGAACAGATCAAGCGACCTCAGCCATACAGCTTCATTCAAGGACCTTCACTGTCTTTGTTGCCCTCATCTAGTAGTTTTTCATCCATCTGGACTTTACCATTCCAACTTGGATGCAAGGATGCCATGGGAAACCACAGCAAAAGCCTTGCTAAGAATCAAGGCAGATGACAGCCTCTACTCTCCCATCATTCATAGATCTTGTCATTTCATCACAGAAGATAATCAGGTTGATGAAACCTCCTACTTAATGTACCCAGAAATGGCTCCCAAGACTTTATCCCACTTAGAACAATGTAGTCTACGTCTTTCAAAATGGGGACTATTGTGCCGTTCTGTTCCTTTTCCTAATTAATTAAAGAACCATATCACAGGGAGAGAATGTACTCATTCTCCAGCCAAGGTGAAAGGAAGACTGTAAATGTTTTGTGAAACTTGTCTGATCATATAAGTAAATTTGTAATAAACTTGTAGTAAAAAAATTTTGCTAAGGAGACTCCCCACCACTGCCTTATAACTTCTAAGTCAGTTCCTCAGACAATTTCACAGAATCCATGTTCATTGGTATTGCAGGGTCTATATCTTCTCTTGGTGTGTCATGCAGACCTATAATATGATCTTGCTCTGCTTTAGTTTTACCATCTGCATTTAGAAGAGTGAATGCTTGCTTTTGGCCAGCAATCATTGCAAGTGAAGGAATTTACTCACAGCACTGGACAGCAGGGTTCAGTCATAAATCCCCTCCTGCACTGCACACATCTAGAATGTAGGCTTAAAGTAACACAAGTTGCTTTATAGAGCACTTTGGGAATATTTAAAACTGTCTAATGAAGTACCAGAGCTTACCAACAGGTCTACAATCCCAGGTAGGGTGCTAATTTAACTGCTATATAATAGTGAGAACTCCCTGTACAATCCAAGACTGGTAGAATAAACACGCACTTGACCTCTTCTAGTTTTTGGTTTACATGGTCTCTAAAGAAAAATCAACAGTCTTTTGATTTACATAGCTACTACTGTCAAGCATACTTAACTTCTAAAAAGTTTTGAAAAAGACAAGTGATTGAGCTCAGCCTCTTCAAACTTCCATGGATCTTTCTTTTAAAAGCGTTTTTTCCTCATAGGGCAAACTGATAATAAAAAGCACGACTTCCAATCAATAAGAACAATATACAAACTCCAGTATTCAAAATTACATATAAACCCATGGGACAGTTACCAGCTTCAGGAGAGTTCACTTAGCTAAGATTTGAATTATTTGAAGATTTTCCTGTTTTCTGCCAAGTAGAAAACAGTAATCTGAATAGGGGAGTGGCGGAGGGGGAGGAGTGGGAGAGAGAGAGACACGGAGAGAAGGACTTCAACAAAAAATGCAAAGGCTTTAAGAGTTGCAAAACAGTGCACCTGACATAGAAAGAAAACCCCCACATGTTATTTGAGGGTCAATGGAAGTCAGTTACTGAAGTCAGCTGTTTGGGCTGATGGAAAGCAGAAAGGCATTAAAGACAAGAAAACATGAAGCATAATTTGAGGGTTAGAAGTAGAGCAGCCTAGGAAAAACTCAGCATTATCTAAATTGAAATCTGCCAATTAGTCAAAATTATTTGGACCATTTGGTTTTGACAATGTTTCAGTGATTTCTGTTTTACCGTTGGGGAAACACCAAGAATTTCTGTGCTTGTGTCTTAATGCTAAACTGGCAGCCCCGAGGTTGTTTGGAGAGTCTCTTTCACTTCGATAAAAATTTAGAGCACCAGAAAAGGCTTTTCCCTGACACAGACTAGTATCAGAAGCACCTCTACAGTAATGCAACCCATTCACATTCACCAACGCTTCATGAGTGCTTCAGATATTAGACAAACATTTTCTAATAAAATGCACAGACTCCTGCGCTGAAAGAAGTGGAGTCTGTGTAGCTAAAGAGCAATAAAATGCTGTACAAATAACTTTAAATCCTTTTAAATATAAAAGGACAGAGCACTAAAAGCTGCTATTCCATGGCAGTAGTCAGTCACTGCACAGCAGCTGCGGTGTACAAACCTACAGGGCTGCTGGCAATTCCACAGCTTGATAAATCGGTCAGTGAATCTACCATGTAAAGGAGGACACTGGCCATTAGAAACATAAACTGCTACTGGCAAACCAAAGAACCATGTATGTGACATGTCTGTGGTCAGGAAAAATGCAGGGAGCAGTCTGAAGTGAGCTCAGTCAAGCTTTTGTCACTGCACTCAGCTGGAGCTCTAGTTTACTCAAAATCCAACTAATATTCCTTAACTGTTGATGCAGAATTTCGGTGGCATGTGGTTAAAGAGCCCAAAGAAAATACCAGTACAACAGAATTATGAACCATTTCAGTCTGCTCAATTTCTATTCTACTATGTGAGCAGTTTGATACAAACCTTCAAAAGGCTGTTGCAAAACACTAACATTTGGTTTCTAAAAAGAATAAAATGCTTTATATTACTTCTAACATAAATTCTACCCTCACCAACATTTGATTACATAGGTTAGACAATATCAGAAAGTTGGAGCAAAGAAGCAAAAATCCAGCAACCATATACACAAAAAAATTCCCTGTTCTCTCCTCATGTTTTCTGAACAACTTTCACAATCCGAGTAGCTGCAATGGCCAGTTACCAAACACAGGACATCCAGCTGATATTTTTTTGACAGCAAGCCACAAAACAGCCAGGCCAGAAGCAACCACTGGATTTCCACAGCACAAAAAAATGCTCCCCTTATTCAGTGACACCATCTTTGCTAGCCCATCAATTTGTAGATGACTTTGTTATGATCTCCATGGCTGAAAACTATGTAGCTGTTGCAAGGTGTGATGTGGGTAATTTTTCTGATGAACTTCACTTTTGTCTAGCTGTTCTTTTGCCAGTGTCCTCTGAAAAGATGTCCAGAGTTCATTTCTGTATGAAAGTCCTGGTGAACAGATTGCTTATACCACCTCCAGATGGCAAACTGCTTCACAAACTGCCAGCCTGCCCCCCTACCACCAATAATTTTTGCTGCTAAAACCTAAAATTCATATACATGGTACTTAACAAAAGCAATGTGGAGAAGTGACAGTTGGTAAAAGTTGCCCAACAGATCTTTTTGTCTTGTACGTTACTCTGGAATGACATGAGCTTTTTTTCTGGCAGCTGTTTTTTCATATTGAAGGGGGAAAGTTATTGCAAAGCAAAGTACTACTTCAGCACTTAATTAAAGAATACATTAACAGATTTTCAATTATCAGCAATTTTTACTGCTGACACATCTGCATGTGTGCCCTGTTTGGACCACCTCATCTATTTGGCACTCCAGAGGCAGAATATGGATTTTCACTTTATAGATTCAAAAGAAATACCTCATTTTTTAAATAACTTTTTTCTTTTTTTTTCTTTCTTAAAATCTTCTTTTTACCCACACATAAAACTAAAGAGCTTTAAGACCTTATCATCTCAATAGGAAAACAACCATATATGACCTTGCCTTCAAAAAGACTGTCATAACAAAACAAGATG
>VXBC01005900.1:114873-131627 GCA_013399945.1 Ploceus nigricollis | reverse complement strand
TTTGTTTGGGGTGTTTTTTGTTTCTTTGTTTGTGGTTTTGTTTGTTTGGTTTATTGTTTTGGGATTTTTTTTGAGCCAGCTAAAAAGGGTTGCTTGGAGGGTTGCTGTTGTCTCAGAGAAGTAGTTCTCACTCTCACTGTATGAAACCTTGTGTCACTTCTTTTCTCTTCATGAAGTGGGAATTTTCCTAGTGGGTTACAACTTAGACTACACTTCCTTACTGACAAAGCTTTTAAGAGCTTATGCTTCTCAGCAACATGAAAAGTTATGAACAGGATGACAAATTCAAATCAAAGCCATTCAGTCAAAGAATACCTCTAACCTTCCTTCATAAAATTCATTTCATATGTTACAAAAGATAGTCAGAAAACAGTATTTCTGGTCTTTGAAAAGCTGTCAATTCTTGTTTAAATTCAAAATTTAAACAAATTAGAGCAACAGTTGACATTCTGAAAAAAAAATAAAGTTTAAATTTGCCAAATATATTACTAAGGTACAAATGTACCTTCAGCATAAATATGTACTTGCTTCAGGTTTCCCTCTCCTCCAAAGAGTTTACTATGGGAAGATGCCTTCTCCAAAACAGAAGCTGGGATACTCTACCTAAACTGACTTTCATCTACAGCCCACAGCTGAAACTTATCAAATATTTGATTTTTACCTTCTGAAGTTAGTATAAATAAATTTCTGGTAAAATGTTTTAATTTGGAAGGCCTCAAAAGTCACTTTCAAGTATTAGAAAAGAAATCACTTCTGGAAGAAAGATAACATTTTTTGGAGGTAGGAATTTCCCATTTCATGCTTCAGAGAAAAATGTTGACAACTTTTTTAATGTGGAAGAAATAATCTGCCATCATTGTTGATTACTATGGAAACACGTCTGCTGTAAAAAAGACAAAGAATCACAGAATAGCTGAGTTTAGAAATGGAAGGGACCACTGGAGGCAGTCATCCTGTCCAACCTCCTTACTCAAGCTGGACTACCCAGAGCAGGTTGCTCAGCACAATGTCCAGATGAGTATCTCCCAACATGGGAGACTCCAAAATCTCCCTGGGCAACTTGTGCCAAAGTGCAGTCCCTCTCTCTCTTTCCTAATGTTCAGAAGGAAGCTCCTATGTTTCAGTTTGTGCTCATTGCCTCTAATCCTCAATCCCACAACCAGGGCTGTCATAACAGAAGAGAACACAGTTACTACTTTTTCCTTTAAATTTCAGCTGTTTTGGCCACTTCTCCAGATAGCATGCAACCCACAAATGAGGGTGCAAGAACATAATATATTGCCCACTTGATTTAGGGCGAGAATATATTGAGGCCAAAGAAAACGAAATTATAAAATCATACTGCTGTCTGCCTATTTGGAGAACAAGGAAGAAAATCCATCAATTCTTTTTTTTTTTCAATATGCATTTGCAACCTTCTCAGTTGCAACATCAAAATATAAAAAGGCATTTTTATCCTCAGTAGGAGGTAATATACTAGAGGAAAAGAAACGCACAGTAAAAGAACAGTTAGCTCCCCAACTACGCAAGTTCAATCAAAAGCCATGAATTTAGAAAACACGCTCAATTTAAAAGCTAACTTAGAAAAGTTCATTGCAAGAACTAGAAATTACTATGCCCAAACTCTTTCTTCCTCCTAAAAAAGGCATAATCTGGGAGAAACTTGCTGAGTAGAAGTTCTAAATCCACCATTTTAACAATGCACAATCAATTAATTCTGGCATGTATGTGACAAGAAATAGGAACAGCTACAAACCTTGAACAATAGCTCATTAGAACCTGAAAACCTTTTAAAAGCCATCCACAAAATGCTCCCTTTTTCAGCTTGCTGTTTTCTGTGAAGTTTAAGTAAGAGCAGCACAGTAGACGACCCTACATAACTGACTACAAAACAAACTGAATGTAATGCCAAAGCTGTAATCATTGTAAACACAGAATTTACATACTTATCCAAATGATCTAACAGCAGAGCAATAAAGCCCTGGGCATAATTTATTTGTATTAAGGAAATTCATTACAACACTGTTCACTATCTATGCTCTCATCTGAAAAAGCTGTAATACAATACAGTGATCAAAAGTAAGGACTAACTACTAGAAATAAGCAAATTAAGTGTTTTGAACAACAATGCTTCTCTTCCAAAAAACCAACTATATATATTGGTGGATTCTTGCATCAAAGATTCTGTTTCTTGTGAACTTAAAAGTCTGATTAACTTCAGAGAGAAAACCTGAAGATACCATATGCTGAGAGAAGACAAAAGATTAAGTTTCAGCAATGCTCAAAGAAGGGTGTCGAGTGCTATTTATTGCACATACTGATTGGTAGTTCAGACTGTCAAAACTTTGTTGCAAGGTGATACATAAGCAACAGAGACCTGGCCTTCACTATTTATTACTAGGCAAAATGAGGAAAGAATTTAAAGGTGTTTTAAGTACAATGCGAATTTTGCTTACAGTCAGGACATTTTACCCTCCAAATGATGATATTAAATACAGAAATGAAGGAACACAGAGAACCCAACTGTACAATCTTTCCAGAATTAATATGCTTTCTGAATCACTCCCTACATGAAAAAACTGTACACTTAATGCAGCTAATTATCAAGGTATTGGGATGAGCACTTGTTTTTGTAGCGGGTTATTTGCTTAGTGTTCAGTGCAGCACACCTATGCTAGACAAAGTGTGCTACCTGAAGCTAGGCTAGCTGAGGGCAACAGCTTAGCACATTCACTAGGAGGCTACAAAGGCAATGCCAAAGCAAGGCTTAAAAGGTTAGGAGAGAGTAAGCTGGTAGAAGCAACACACTTACAGCATATTTTAGTTCCACATTAATATACTTCTTCACCAGCTTTCAGTGACTGAGGTGTGAAGATTACAAGAGAGCTGAATTTGTAAAGGAGGCAGATGCAGAGCAGCAAGAATCAAAGGTTATGCTCAAAGCCAGCAGACAGCATAGCAGCATGGAGCAAGAATGATCAGGACATGAAGAGATTATAAAAAGGCCAGTACGTTTTAACTTACAGAAGAGGTAACTAAAGGACACAACACTTAAACCTAAAAACATGAAGTCATAGGTTTACACAAGAGTATGAAAGTCAGTGATCAGACAAGGAAGAATATCTCTGAAGACTACAGGAAAGACACATTGAAAGAGAAGGCAAAAAGTCAAGGGGCATAATTTAAGTTAAGGAGGACAATTTTGCAAAACTTCTAAAAGAAATTACCCAGAAGGAGCTTTCACACAGGAAGAACTGGAAAAATCACTAAGTGTATCTCACATGAAACAGAGATCAGAGAAGTACATTGTTACATAACAAATATCACAGTAATTTTTGGGATACTCACACATCAGAATATTTAACCTGCCATTTCCTAATTTACAGAAGATGTTTTAAAACTTAAGATGACAGGGACAAGAAGCTGCACGTGTTGCTCACGAAAAACAGAGCAGCGGAAAACCAGCAGTGGAAAAACTTCAGGCAGCTGCCTGAATACTGAGGAGCTGAGCTGTGATCATTAAACAATCTTTTCTAACTCAGAATGGAGAAACGGGAAAGTTATCCTATGTTTTCATGGCCGTAGCTGAAATTAAACCACACAACACAAGGTTTTTGAGTACTCTTGGAAGCTCATCCTTTAAGCACATATGGTTCAGTATCACACATAATTGCTTTGACTGTTCATTTTTCCTTCTCTCTTAACCCCAAATGTGCCACAATTCTTTGCTACTATGACTAGATCTGCTATACCATTGTACAGAAATATCAAAACATCCATTTCTCTCACTGCAGAAATTTTAAAAATTTATTTCACTCATCCTCCTTTGTACCTGAGGCATATTGCCAAATAATACAAGACTGACACCATGAAGTTAAATGTCTAGCCAGTAATCTAGACCAAATAGCAAGCTAATGACAATGTACATCTCACCAAAGACTTCTCTTTCATTTAAAGTGTTAATGCTAACCAGAGAGAGCCCTTCAGCTTCCTCATCCATCAGAAGACTCAAATATTAACTCATTTCTTAAGTTGGACAGCAAGCAGATGTTATGCATCAGAAAGCTTAGAACTCCAATCAAAGCTTATTTGGAAAACATGAAGGATGTGGCTGGCACATGAAGTACAGCAACTCCCCAGGGCGAATCCTTCTGCCTTTTCTTTTCCCACCAGCTCAACTGCAGATGCAAGATATAAATACTGCCTCCAGCATTTGGACTACTGCAAAAGCCCATACGAGCTTAGTCCATTCTTCTTTTGTGACACTACGTCAATGAGAAGTCAATATATTTACAGGAACATTTTGAGAACATAGTTCACTTTGCCTCTAAAAACCAAATTTCTAAGAACAGGGAGACTGTCCTAGGTGTACTACTACCAGTTAGTAGTATTATTAACTACTAGTAGTACTACTAGTAACTAATAGTAGTAGTAATACTACTACTAGTCAGTTACATTCAGGAGATTTTTCCTCAATGGCATTGCTCAAGTCTTACTTAAGAAATTTACAGTTATTTACCCTGCAGCATAATTACCACATGCCTTTTGTTCTCTGATTAGAACACAAACAAAGCAGACATGAGGCATACTTTTTGGTATTGCTAATTTCAAGGAAGCAACAAGTTGATTTAGCTAGTGGACAGAACCCAGACTTCTCAAGCAGGTGCAAAAACACAATCTCAAATTGGAATACAGTAAACAGCTGGAAGCACTCCTTAAAGAAAACTCTAGATTTGTGGGGGTTTTGTAAGATCTTCCAACTCCATCCCACTCTAGTGCAACTACAGCTTTGTACACTCTGGCTTAACAGCAAGATTTTCTATAAAGATATCTCTTAGGAATGACAAGGAAAAAAGGCAATCCCAACAGTGGAATGTGGAGTGAACACACTCCCAGAAAGCAGAGGATGGAGAGATCAGGAGATTCGCTAAGTCATCTTGAAGAAGCAGTGAAGGATTACTATAAAAGCTTCCTAATTATTCATAGCAATTAAAAATTAAGGCTGTTGACCCAGTTACTTATCATTTTAAAGAGGAAAAATTGTTTAAGTAACTTCATAAGCAAAATCAGGGAGAGGGCAAAAAAATACCTTCAAGGAGACAAAAGGAGGAGCAAGAAGACAAAATCATTATTGAAATCAGAGGGAGTTACTCTGTGCAACCTTTGTTCCCATTGCCAGGGCACAGCCTCCACATTTCCAGAATATCCTCAGGACATGCTCTATTCAGGAGCAAGCAGTACACACTGCCAGTAAAGTAAACGTGGAAGACATGACACAGCCAGTTCCACAGACAGGCAAATATGCTTGATTAAGTGTGGGCAGAATTGTTCAACTAAGGAGTGTTTATCCTCATCTGTCTAACATGGTTCTGCAATTAATGGACAAGGCCTTCAAAGTTTCAAAGCAATCCTCATTTCCTAGTCTATTAAAATCAGCAACAGGCACGACTTGGGGTCAAATGGAAGAAAAATATACAACAGAATTAAGACAGTATTTAATAATAGCAAGTGAGGAGCAAATAAAGTGACTGATGAAATCCAGTGCCAGTAACTACAAAAGTGTCCACAGAAGGAGAAAGATCATTCCAGCTACACTTGTGGACCAAAACCTTCCTTTTGCCTTCTCCCCTTAAATGTAAACATTCTATTTGTTCATCTGTTAATTTTATCAGAAGTTCTGCATTGAGAAAAATAAGAAAAAGACTACAGAACAAGACTGAAAAATACCTCATGGTTTTCCAGTACTTTGATAACTGCATTCTTAAGAACCTGTAATTAGTAAGAGAACACTGATTAAAGAAATGGCTGTGGGGAAAAGCAAGAAGGCAGCACACCGATCTGGACTCTTCAGCTTTTAAATTGCTTGAATGAGTATAATACTGCCAAAAAGAATGTTGATGAAGAACACTCACTGTGCCTCAAAAAAATGTCCAGCCCACTGAACACAATATACCTGGTAGAACTTCCCCCTCTGGAAGTCCCTGAGCAGGACTACTTGAAGCTTGGTAATATGATGGGACAGGTACAATTGGCTTGTATTTGTCAGATACCGACTTAGGACTAGCTGGTGTCTGATGAAACATATACAAAAAAAAGCATACAATTTTCCCCAAAAGCCGTTGTTCACCTTCTACAAACATTCTCCTCCAGACTTCTAAGTCCAGCTGTAGACAGGTTCCAGGTTTTGGAAAACTCTTCAGTACTTTTGTGTGTAAAGTAAAGCTGCAAGACAGAACAGGGCACCATCACCAGGACTGACAGCAGTCCTTTTCAGGAGAGGAAATCTGTTAATAGACATTGTGTGGTTACTGGGGACAAGCAGTTTTTCACAGCCCTAGTAGTTCCTATAAGACTAGTAAGTGCCCAAACAGGGCAAAAGAACATTCCTGACCCCAGGTCAGATAAAATTTATATGACAATTTCTCCTCTTTCTGAAAGTAGTCTGCTTGATTACAGTTTTTTCTTTTCTGCACCATCTGTTTGCAGCACTTTACAAAATACAGCCTCTCCAAGCACAACAGAAATGTAAGTAAAAGGATTCTGCACCATGAAGAAAAAAGCATGGCATGTTGTTTCCTGGTTCAGAAGCCCAATACCAACCCTACGATTTTCCTGGAACATGACCAAGAGTCAGCCGTCAATTTCTAGTAGTATACAAGCACTGAAGGAAGGCTGAATTTCTTTAGATTGCTCAACACTTAGCACATGACAGACTCTTCTGGGCTCAGGTACCTGGAAACTGAAATCAGAGGGAAGAATAGCAGATAACATTAGGGCTACAGAAATCAAAAGAGAAGAATTTCTGGGGGAAATGTTTTTGTTTCTCTTCTTTATCAAGGCACCCAGAGGTGAGGGATGGTAAGACAAGTTGGAACACAGGGAAATATTAGGAATGAGGATCTGAATATCAAGGAAATAAACAAGGGTATGTGTGGCCAAGACTTAACACTGGGAAAAATGGAACTGGAGAGAGCTCCTGCCAGACACAAGCTCAACCTGTCTAATACTAGAAGATTTCCACTTCTTCTAATAGTGGGATGTTATAACATCTTCAAAATATCCTTTCAAGAGAGCCCAGCACAGAGCAGCAACTAAAGTAAGTGCTCTCAATACAATCTCTCAGAAAGACTGAAAGCCTTGCTTAGTGCTCCTAATAGACCTAGGTCCAGATCTTCTTTCAAGAGCCACTTTGAGAGAGAAAAGCACAATTCAGATTATATAATTCAAGTATCAGTAGTTTGCCTCAAGAAACCATTTAATGTAATGTTATTTCTCCTAGAATCAAATGACTAAGCTGTGCTCTGGATTTCTAGACACAGATCCTCACTTGTCTAACTGCCAATGTGCCTACATTATTTTCATAAGAGAAGCAACATCTTATTATGGGAAACTTTTTTACAAGAAATTGTTTCTCTCCAAAAATGTCAACCATACTAAAAAGCTTATGAGAATGAATAAGTTGAAAATAACTGATGCAAAAATGTTTTTAATGAACAGTTCATCTGGGGGAGGAAGTGCAGTCAAATGCTTAGCTCTGTATGACAGGGTTAATATATTTCTGTGAAATGATAATGTGCTTCTGGGTGATAAGGGCAATTCAGGTTTTCTGCTTTTCACTTGATATGAAAGAAATATATATGCCTTGTACATGGTTTACATTGTACTTGCTTGTGCATATCAAGTACCAGACAAAAAGCACCAACCCTGTGCTATTACTGTAAAGGGGGAAAGCACTGGGCTACATGAGCAAACCGTACAGCAGAGTCAGGTAAAAATTACATTCAGCAGTTGAGGCTGGCATTTACCAGCCTGCAAGCTTATGCTTTGCAATATTATTTGGGGTCAGGCAGGAAGGATCAGTACCTCAAAGTGAGAGGTCTCTAGCTTCAGTCCCCTGATTTGTGAGGATTACTCAGAATTGCAGTTACAGAGTACATAAGCTATTCTTTTTGATTCATGGACAATCTGAATCACATAAATGAAGGTAAAGTTCAAAGAAATATCTGCACATTGAGGCCTGTGTGTGTGTGAAATTTTTCATTCACTTTACACTACTGTAGAACTGTATTCAACAGAAAAAATACTTTTCTTCCTGAAAAAACAAGTTTACTCTCCTTTTTACTTCCTCCCAAGTTCCGAAGTATATGTACCTTCATCACTGATGCTATCTCTATCACTATTTCCACATAGTAAATTTTTTAAGAGCCAAAAATAAAAAAAATCAATGTCATCACTATTTGTTTACTTTTACAAAGCACTCATTTGTGTTTACTGTGTATATCCTAGCAGCCTTTTAAAGAGTATAAAAATGAATTGCAATAGGTACAATGGATGACGAAAGGAGGAAACAAATAAAACCTAGAAGTTATTACACAGGCAGAAAAAAAGTGATTGCAATCTCTTTGCCTTCTTTTCTTGATGCCATCTTAGAGCAGCACTATCAACGATGGAAACACTTCCAGATTTCCTACATACTGTAGGTATGTATCTGTAAGAACACTCAGTGAACCTGGACAAGTGGTTTACCTCAGTTAACACCTACTGCTAGTGTTAAATTGCAGCAGTACATTCATTCATTTTAGGAGTATGGGTTCAGAAGTCAGGTGATAATGTGCAGCTACTTCTGCTATTCCTACCTGCAGCTTAAGAATACATGAAGCTATTGCCCTAGAAACAGTTTTTGGGATATTCCTTATATTGATTCTACATAGCTAATAGCTAATAAAAGGGTAGATGCCTGATTCAGAGCTTTGTGACGTGAAGTAGAGAAAACACACATGCACAAGCCAAATGCTTTATGAACTCTGAAAAGACCAAAGCTGTCCTTATCTCCCTTAAGCACCCAATGCCAACCTAGCACTCAAAAAACTACCACAAACCAAACCAGCTCTTGCACAAGTCTTGATTTCACCTTATTCCTTTGTTTTGTCCCAAAGGTCCACAGTATCACACTCAATAAAAAGAAACACTGAAGCACTTTTAGCAATGGATTCAGATGGTGTTCTTTAATGAGACTGTGCATCATCACGGTGAAAGCTTCACAGAGGGACAATCTACCTAAGAGTTCTTGAAAAGGCCCCACACCCACTCATTCCAGTGAAAAACGGATCCCTTCAAACACAAATCAGGAAATTTTCTTCAAACAATACAGATGCCTTTGATCACTTTGGAAAGGCTAGAAATGGGCACATTTTCACCACAGTACAAAATACAAGATGGGTCAGCTACAGCAATACCAGCTGATGTTTTCAAATACCAGTTTTCCCTTGGTATGCAAACCAAGTGCTACTCCGAAAGGAGCACTTCCTTACAAGCGCTAGGACAGAAGTTATTCCCCTTTTCTCCTTACTCATAAACCCATGCACTCTTCCAGAAACATGGTTTCACTGCTGACCTCTGTCCTTACATGAAAATATGTTATCGAACCTCCCTCCATTCTTGTGATGGATGTGACTGCTTTTTTACTCTGAACATCACAGCCACTGACATTTTACCAGGAGATGGGTATTAGATAGACATAATCCACCTAAAAGATTGTTGCAAAAACACGCTCAAAAATCTAGGTACCAGATTTACAAAGACAACAGAAAAAGTGCAGAAATTTCAATCAAATGGCAAAGTAGCAGGTTAGTCATAAGCAGATTTTACTGAAAATCACAGATAAGTCTGAACACTACTGTTTCCATTCCATTTATATAGCTGGATTATTTCTGCAGCTTTGTTAGTTCTGCAGTTGTTTTCTCTCTGATGGGAGAGGAGAGGGGGGAACCAACACACAGATACACAAAAAAAAAACCAAACAAAACCAAAACAAGCAAACAACAAAAAAAACCCAAACAAAACCAAAACAAACAAATAACAAAAAAAAACCCCACACATGAACACCACCACAAAGCCCCCACAATTTTCTGAAAGCCTCCAAGGTTAAGTTAAGAATCTGAAATCCCCAAAAAGCTAAGCAAAAGACATGAAACACAAATCTCTATCTACATCAAAAAGTTGTGGTTTAGCATTTCAATTGGAATTTCATTATTTTACTTTTTTAATAACTCCAGACCTCTCCCCAACGGCAAATGTACAAGTACAAAAAGCATCTTTATTTCTGACAGGTGAGTAATCTAGTAGGATTCATAGCCTTTATCTAGCTCCTTCTCTATATTTACACTTCTTTTCTCAATATAATGGCTGCAAGGCATCCATTTTCAATTTTAAATGCAAGGTATAACATGTGAAACCCAGAAAAACCTGCTGTTAGGGTCAACTACATTACCCTTTTCAGCTGTAGAAGTTTTCTAGACAGCAAACTGTTTAAGTCATAAGCAATCACAAAACAGAAAATACAACATGCTGAATTCACTCTACTTCCCTGCATTAGCTTTTTCACCCAAGCCATCATACAACTCATCTTGCTCCAGGACACCCTATGGAAAGAAGCTGTGTTTCCTTCTTCAAGCAACTGTCTTGGACCTGTGACAAAATCATGACATCAAAATCTTAGTGTAACCAAAGGCCAGTACATACATATAGGCAATGTTTGTCTGCACTGGTTACTTATGTGGATAATTAGAGATTTTTTTCAGAACATCTTGTGCGGCAAAGTTTTGGTGGCTGGCTACAGAGATAACCTCTGTCAGATGATGTCAGAAGCTTCCTCTATGTACAAGAGCCAGTGCAGCCAGCTCCAAAATAGAATCACCACTGGCCAAGGCCAAGCCCATTTTGACAGTGGCTGCATCTCTAAGAGAACGTATTTAAGAAGGGGAAAAACTGCTGCACAACAGCAGCAAAGTAGACCTCAAGGTCAGTGAAAATTCTGCTCCAGGCACTGGAGCAGAAATTCTGCAGCCTGTGCTGAAGACTATGATGAGGCAGGCTATGTCCCTGCAGCCCACTGTGGTCCATGGTGCAACAGAGATTACCTGCAGCCCATGGAGAACTCCACACCTGAGCAGGTGCCTGAAGGAGGCTGTAACCATGCTGGAAGACATACTAGGGCAGTTCATGAAGAACTGCAGCCCATGGGAAGGATTCATGCTAGGAAATTTGGGAAGGATTCATGCTAGGAAAGTTGGGAGGGACCTCATGCTGCAGCAGGGAAAGAACATGAGGAGGCAGGAGCAGCAGAGACAAAGGTGATAAACTGACCACAGCCCCCATTTTCCTGAGCCACTCAGACAGAAGAGAAGAGAAATCTGGAGCTGAAGTTGAGCCTGGGAAGAAGGGAGGGGTGGGTGAAAGATGTTTTAAGGTTTGTTTTTATTTCTCATTATCCTTCTCTAGCTTTTCACTGGCAGTTAATTAAATTAATTTCTCCAAACCAAGTCTGGTTTGCCGTGACCATACTTGCTGAACCTTCTGTCATACTTTTTCTTCACCATCCAGATGAGGAAAGTGAGTGATTAGAGTGGCTTTGGTGGGCAACTTGTGTTCAGTCAAAGCTGTCTCATCACAACACAACCTCCTTTCTCCACTGAATTTTACTTTAGTTTCCATATTGTCTTATATGTTCTGCACAAATGAACTATACTCTGGAATTTGCTTCATGTCTCCTAATTCAGTAACATGCTACAGAGGCAATGTGGATTTAGTACTTCTTTCTTTGTAGCTGCCAATTCTCAGCTTGTGATATCCTCTTTGACTTAGTAAGGTAAAGCATCCCATTGCTGGGTGATCTGCCTGGCTAGTTATCACCCATTCTCACTCTATTCCATCAGGAATTCCCACAACCCCATCACACTCTTACCTTTCTCAAGTAAACAAGACCCAGCTCTCCCAAACACTCCTACTACCATAGCTCCTTGTGCTCCAACTGATACTCATGGTAACATCTGAAAGCAAAAGCAGCAACACAGATGCACGTCAGCCAATACCTGTGACATATCCACATAGCTCAGCAGTTTTCAGTTGTTTGTCTAGCAGCTTAGCAGCCAAAATACCCCTTTGACATGAAAACTTTGAGAACGAGGACAAGTTACTGCAGTTATATCCAGGTCATTTTAAGAGACTAACTTCTTTTGGTGAGGATTGTTATCACCAGTGTTTTTATACAACTGAACAAACTACCACTGTTGCTCTTAATGAAGGCATACCTCCCTCCACACAAGAAAACAGGGCTCCCACATTTATACACAAAAAGTATATACACAGATTAAAAGACACATATACAGTCCAGTTTTCTTTTAAACATATTTCAAGTGAAGACAAGATCTCAGTAAGTAGCAATTAGAACTGGAATAGAAGTTTCAAAGTAGCTGGGTCATCCAGTCCCAACAGCAAATAATTAGCTACACCACTGCATACTGTAGACAAGTCTCACCAAAAAAAAAAAAAAAAAAAAAAAAAAAACAAAAAAAAACCAACACCAAACCTCTAAGTTTACAATGCATTCAATACACATAATTCTATGAAGCCACAGAGCCAGTTTCAGCAAACTTTTTTTTATACCTTACATAATGCACTGAGGCAATTAGAAGTAGACTACAGTGGCCACTGCCAAATGGCAGATATTTTTAAGAGATACAGAGATGACTGTTTATATATATACATATATGAGGTATCTAAGTTTGTGTGTCTGTCTGTGAGCATTTCCACATGCATGTGCTGTTGTCTCTAGAAACAAACAAACTCAAAGTATGCATGTCAAAAGAAAAAAGGATAGAACACAAGACACTGGATTTAACATCAGTCATCTCATCACCAGTTTTGAACTCTCAAGGCTTCTTTAAGATCACTAGTATGTTAATAAAAGTAATAGCCAGTGGAAAAATAGAGAATAGTCAACAGAAATATATATGTAAAGGAGACTTTGAATGAATAACAACTTTGTGACTTGAGATATATCAAGTTTTTGTTTCAGCACACTATCCTTTTCAATTTCAACAGCTTCTATGTTATCTTCAAAGCAAAACAAAAATTTCTAATAGCCTCTCTGTGGTAATAAAGATCAGCCACTGGACTTCTGGAAGAATTTCTCTTGCACTTCTCTCTATGAATACAAATTTCAGAGTACAATAGCACGTGACCAGTTAAACATAGGCATAAAGAGTGAAATCAACACAGACCAGTAGATCAGACATGAACTCATGATACTTGATTTGCAAAGTTGAAGCATGATTATTTGTGGTTAATGGTAAGAATTATGTCTAAACTTCTGAAGGCAATAGAGCAAATCTGCTCCTCAAAACCTGCCTCCATCTACTCTCTTTCACAATGCTTTCTGGAAAGCAACATCTGCAGTGCCTGGGTGAGTAAATTTAGAATTTACGCTCTCACTGCCTAAGTTTTTCCAAAACAAAATATGCTACAGCCAGAGCAAACTCCACAAGTTCAGACTTAACCAGAGATCAGACTGCCACATTTCTTTTTTTATATACAACAACCGAAGTCCACTTCCCCTTCTTTCTTAAGTAATACATTCATAACAACAGCAGTTTGCTTCATGTGCAAAAGTGTTTCTTGGTAATACCATAAAAAGAAAAGTTCTAAGCCCAGTTTTGCAGTTCATACAAAATCCTCACAAGGAATCCAAGCAGTTGAAGCAAGACACATTTTGTTTACAAGTGATGAATCACTTTCATGTCCCAGAAATGTGTTTCCCAGGACATGATTTTTCACCCTTAGCCTGCTATCTGTATTTTCCATTGAGCACTCTGGGCAGCCCTGGAGAATAGGTAACCACATGTCCTGGTCTCCCCTTCTTAAGACTTTATGATAGCTCTCCACTTTTGATGTCACTGCTCCAATGATAACATAAAAAGCTTCAGTGCTCACAAGAATGCTGAATGCAATAATCTGGAAGAAGTGCAATTCAGCTCACCAAAGGGGACGCTTTTTTACTGAACTTTGAAATTTGTTCCTCCAGCAATAGCCTTGAAAAGGACAAGTGTAATCAGCCTGGGAGGTAGCAAAAGCAAAGAAAATGCCTGGAGAGCCTTAAGAACAATGCAGGAGGTTCCAGCATGACTCCTCAAGTAAGCTGAGGAGAGCACAAAATTTTTAAACACAAGGAGCAGCAAACCCAAGGCAGCAATGGCTAGGCAAAGCAAGGCAGACTTAAAACACACATGTTTTATAGGAAATCACCTCTTAAATTCATCACATGGACTGACTGCAAGGAAGAGGCAGCTGACACCCACACTCCAAAAAGGCACCACATAAACCCCAGCATGGCTGAAAATTTATTTTCAGTACCACACACAGCTGTTAGGAACTTGAAATTTCAAGCATCTATAAGCTGATGGTCTACATAAGAGAACACACAAGCGTATTTGTAAGCCAAAATTCTCCAGAGGCACTGTATCTACAATCCAAGAAATAGAGTTATCAGACCAAAATGGTCATATTGATGAGTTACCCTGTTTCTCAAAATAGGACAAACTCTCCCAGAATGAGCATTTCAAAGTCACTTTTACATCTCAGAAAACCATCCTTGCCCCTTTGCATATACTGATTGAGTTACCACAGTGTAATTTTCTAGCACAGGTAATCCCTAAGCAGTAACTCTAAAGACACTACATAATAAATATCAAACATGTCAGTATGCAGATATTCAACAACAGTCATACCTATGCTAATCAGTATTAAAGTTTTCTCACCTACTGCTCTCTACAGAGATCATAAGATCTTTCATGGTTATGCCAGACCTTCCTCTTAAAGAGATATGTTATAGATAATAAATGATAAAGCCAAATAAATAATTAATTTTAAAAATAGGTTTATTTCACGACCAAGATTCGGTCCTCAAAAGCCACAATCAAAGGAGCAGCGCCAAACCCAGGATCGGAGCTGGGTGAACAGCAAACCTGACCTCTATAGCATCAGGTTCCCTCTGTTCACAACCCTGTCTGTATACGGTGGGTTTTTATACAGTTTATTTTGCTTGGGGCAGAGTTTCTTCTGTTCTTTTCATAGTCTTACATATTCAAGTGGTTTCTTTTCTCTGTGTTGTGCTGGACAAAGACAGTTCTGGTAAGCAATGAACGTTCATGGAGATGTACGGGGTTCCGGGAATCTGACATTGGGGTGGGTGTTTCCTGACGACTCTGGTTATCTAGATCGCTGATCTTCCATGGCCTGGGTGTCTCCCAGATGGCCCATCTTGGCAGGAACCACGTATTTTAAAATGTTAATCAGGTCTCCCTGCCTGCCTGTGGAGCAACCCCTCAGTGGCTGCGGTTTCGTGACTTTTAAAACTTTAAGAACACAACTTATTTTTAACATGAATGTGAAATAATTCATAACATATATTACAGATACAATAAATCTTAGACAATATTTCTTCTTCAAATTTTGTAAATTTAAGATCTTTAGGAGATCAAAATTAAAACCATTCCAGGTGGCAATCATTCAGGTATCTCTTTTCTGGATAATCAACCCTATTTTGAAAATCCATAGAGACATAAAAGGCCATAACTAGATATGGTGCCTTGAAAACGAAGCTCTGTTACAGTGTTGTACAGTGGTAGAATGATCTCCTATGTCTCGCTTTTTAATTCAAACTATTAGACTACTTCCTTACCTCTCTTGCTGCTTGAGACCAAAAAACCCCAAAGAGCTAAACCAGCAGAAAATGGAGAAATACACTTGCTTTGAAAATTCTCTTTTATGGCACAGATGTTTTAAGAGTGATCCTCAAAAGAAATCAGTTGTTACATGAACATCAGAAATAATGAAAATCTGTGTTTGTGGAATTTTGTTATGTACTTTTATGTTTTCTCCCGCAGTAACAAAGTTTGCCTCCAAATCCTTACAATTCCCATTCCCTGCAATTCCTTTGGTTTCCCAAGCTCTCAAGATCCTCCTTTCCTCCTTTATTTCCTGTGTCCTTGTCAGAGAGACCATACATTGCAGCTGTTTAGAAGCAAAATACTGTCTAACTGCACAACAACTACCTATGTCTACAGATCAATATGTCAGACAAAACAGCATCAGATTCCTTCAAGGTGTTTGCTTGAGAGAGCAGACTAATTTATCTGGTACTTAACCAGTGGTTTACTAGAAGTTTTTTTAAAATACTAAAAAGCCTCCCTCAAGTTTAAAGCTATTTACAGAGAAACAGGACCATGAGACCAAGTATGACAGCTTTACTTAAGAATGCCAATTTCATTTTTACATGGGAAGGAAGTCATTTACCACAGTTTTTCACTCTTTTCCTACTTCTTGCTGTGTTCCTATTTTATATTATTGACTGAATTCTTGTCTGTACCATTCTCCCTTAAAAATACTATGGAAAATGTATACACTAGTAGAGTCATCATATTACAAACACTGGTTTGGTAAAGACTAATAAAAAAGGATAAGAATACATCGGTGAATATATTTTTATATTTTCTACATACCCTCCAAGCTTGGAAAAAAAATTCTCTCATTGCTGAATACATCTCTTAATTAATTTATCTGGCACTTTCTGAAAGTGTACCAAGTATGACAGGAAAAACAGGACCCAACATCCTCTACACTTCTAGGACTGAAAAATAAAAATTGAAGTGCATACTTTTGTCTGTCAGATGAAAAGAGACTTGTGATAAACACATACTGTATGGCTCTATGCAGATATTTACTATATGTATTATGTTATGTAGGAAAGTTATGCTGTATTAACATTTTAATAATATAGTAAATGTAGTTTTGTAATTAAAATTAAGCTTTAGTAGTTAAAATAGAAACTATGTATGTGAGATGTTCTTTTTACTAACTCAAGAAAAGGAGAAGATAATGAAGAAATTCTTCACACAGAGATAACAGGCACAGGAGGC